>JAEIGM010000466.1:0-25833 GCA_018903735.1 Drosophila cardini
GAACAAAGAGAAATAGAATTTTATTGACATTTGAAACTGTATTGTTAAACGCAATAAACTGAATTTTTATATAAAACTCGATTTGGCTCTTTGCTCAAAATTTCATTGGAGAATCGGGAGTGAGAGAGAGAGAGAGATGAAGAAATTGGAGTTTTTTTTTTCTTTACGGATTGAAAGCAAAGGAAATCCAATCTATGCGCTGTAATATAACAATGTTCACTTTGCCTCTTTGCAAGTTCTTTCTTGTCTGCTTAGGACTTTCTTTCTTTTTGCTTTACTTTCACAGCTTTCACAGCTGCTGCGTATTTGACTTGCATTTTCATGGCCTACAGCTAAGCGCCCTACCCCTACTCCCTACCCCCTCTGCCCACCGCCCTCGTAAGAGCCCTACACTTTTGGTTTTCCCCTCGGCCTATGTGAACGCCAGGAAAATTGTGTGTTTTCTTGTGTTTTCATTGCTCGCGCTTCCTTTCTATGTTTTAATACCCTAACTTTGGGTTGTATAGGTGTGTTAGGCGTAGACGTGGGCGTGGCATACAAAACATTTGTTTGTGAGTTTTGTTTAAATTATAAATAAATTACAAAAATGTTTTTAAAGTTATTTTTTAAGAAAAATGATAAAAGTTCGAATAGAGTATCTAAGCTTCGGTATGCTGTATTTAATAATATTAGTCTATTACATATTTAGATATATAATATATATGTACATTATATATATATTTTTTGTTCTTCTTCTTCCTGCTTTTCTTTGTGTTTTTGTGCCTTTCGCTGCTCATTTGTTGGATGTTTATTTGCATAGCTGTTCGTTTTTAGCCTCCGTTTCGGGTTCAGTTTCAGTTTCAGCTTTGACTTTAGCTTTGGCTTTGGCTTTGGCTCAGCTGCAGCTCAGAAGAGCTGAGCTCACCTGGTTGGTTTACCTGGTTGCTTGCCTCCTGCTTGGTTGGTTGGTTGGTTACGTTCGCTTGTGTATTTTATTTTATTTGCATTTGTTTATAAATGATTAACAAAGAGGTTAATGTGCATGGAGCTGGTTACCCAGCAGCAGCAGTAGCAGCAGCAGCTGCTCAGAGATAAACAGCAATGTGGGAATATGGGAGTCGCATTAGCGTAGCGCCTCTAACGTCCAAACAATCTGGCAACGCTGCCACTGACGGCACAGAAGCAGCTCAACCAGAAAACGTAGCATACCAAAAGGGGCAGAGTCAAAGTGAGAGAGCGAGCGAGAGAAGGCGGGGGGAGTGAGGAACAGTGAGGAAATGGAAGAAAAAAATGGGTGAGGAAGTAAGAGGGAGAGCGGAAGAGAGGGAGAAAAACAGAGAGAAAGAGAGGGAGAGAGAGGCAGAGATACTGGGCGCAAAGAAATGGAAATTTAGTTCATTAGGCACAGCTATGGGACAAATTTTTTACACATGTATGTGTGTCTGTGTGTGGCAACATTTCGAGTGCAACCCGGCAACGCTGGCGACCTTCACACACACACACACACACATACATACACTGCCCTACACACCCTGTATTTATGCCGTTCCTTTCTTGCTTAGTCCCTTTCCACTCGAACCTCTCGTTTTCATGTCTCTACGTATTCACATTCTATACATGTATATACATATGTATGTAATATAAAAAACAAGAAGAAAATCATAAAAAAAAGCACACAAAAAAAAACGTACATAACATTGCTTGATTTGCCAAATTAAGGCCAACTCACAGCAACTACAACAACAACAACAGCAACAGCAACAATTTTACAGTGTAAAAGTTCAGGGAACTCTCTGGATGCTGTACTGGTACACACACACACAGACACACACACACATACACACACACACAGACACGCACACAGACATACTTCTTATATAACTTTAAATATTTAAACTTGACGCTCTGCCTATCTTTCTATCTCTTTTACTCATATTTTTCTCACTCTTCTATCATTACAGAATTTTCAACATTCTTCTCAAAGTTGGGGTAAGTTTTAGTGTGTCCTAAAACATAGGTTAGTTAGCTTTAGGCCTGGTTAACAAGGCGTAACATCAAGTAACCAAAACTAAATTTTACTTCACTTTTCTTTTGACGTTCGAATACCCTGTATAAGTGCGGCTGGTACATGTGACATTCAGCCGCATTTAAAAGCGAAACTAATAAAGATTGTTCTGTAGCATACCCTGTAGCACGAGGTGTGAGGTATATGCATTGAGCTTATCTTAAAAGAAAATTTATTTAAAATAAACAATAAAAAATGGTTTAAAAAAATTATCTGTTTAACTCAATCAAATCAGTTAACTTTTGTGACAAAAAATTGTTTGTCCATTTTATAAGTAAACGAAAATATAAAAAAAAAATAAATGTTTTAAACAAAATTACAGGGCATACACTTGTCGAACTACCTTGTATATTTCTTCAACTGTTTGCCCGTTTATTAAGCTAAGAAAAATTTGTTAAATGGTTGTTACAGGGTATACACACGCCGAGCTACTATGTCATTCCAAAATTTTTCCCTTTTTAAAAGTTAAAAAAAAAAGATTTCAAATAAACTGATGTAAGTTGTACTAGTTCTTACTGAAACTACAGGGTACTCCTACGTCGAGTAACTAAGTCGTTTGTATGTTCTAAACTTTCGTGTTCTTTTTCCCCGTGTTTGTATATTAACGCATGAAAAGTTAATTTTCTTTTGGCATAATTTTAGGCGCACTCACAATTTTACAAACATTTCTCTCTCTCGCTCTCTCTCGCTCTCTCTCTCTGGCTTTTCTTTAAGCTACAGTTTTTCTTAGAGATGCGTTTTTTTGCTTTTGTTGCTTTTGGTTGTGTTTTCTTCTTCTTCTTTATTTTTTTGTTTTTCATTTATGTTTTTTTGTTGTTTTTATTATTATTTTATTACAGTTGCCTCGTTGGCTTATGTATATTTCATATTTTATGTTGATTCGCTTTGAACGGGACACAGAAAACACCACTAAACGGTTTGCCTGCTGTGTGTGTGTGTGTTGGTGTGTGTGTGTGTGTGTGTGTGTTGGTGTGTGTGTTGGTGTGTGTGTAAAGTTGCCATAGTTTTTGAGGTTTTCGTTTTGCTTCAATGTATGCAACACACTTGTGGCTCATGTTGTATTAATATAATCACTTTGGGGATTTTGTGGCTGAAACAACAAGAACAAGCATAAAGAGTACCACAACAACAACAATAACAACACAAAGTCTCGGTTTACACAAACACACACACACACACACATTCGCGCACACACACACCCACGCACAACATCACTGACATGTTAAACAGATATTAAACTATGACTATGAGGGTTAGTTTCAGTTGGATTTTAGTAGTTTCGCTCTCGCTCTCTTTCCCCCTCCCCCTCTCAATCTCTTCCCCTCACACTCCCTCTTTCTCTCTCTTGAAGTGCCTGTCCCAATGTCCTGTCTGTCTTTGTCCTTGTTGTCCTTAGCTGCTGCTGATGTTGGACACTTTTGCTGGCCGCTCCTTGATTATGACAGTTACATGTCGTATTTTGAATATTTCATGCTGCTCCTCTCTCTCTCTCTCTCTGTCTCTTTCAGTCTATCTGTCTCTATCTCTTTGTCTCCCCCATACACATAACTGTTTTGTGCCCATTACCCAAAAAGCCTCAACAGTTGAGACTCAAGAACATCTGACATGCAATCGCATTGCTGGTGTTTCAAATACACACACATACACACACACACACACTCAGACACACTCACACATACACACACACACACTCCCTCCCCACTTCAAGTGCTGATGTTGTTAATTTATTTCAATGGAATAAGCAAATCCTTAAATCATTCTCTGACATCTCGACACATGATTTGCACTCCTTGCCTCATAAATGCATTCAGTGTTGCAAAGTTCACTAATGAATTTCGCTATTTACAAATTCTGCTTAAATGTTGTGCAAACTATAAGCTACTTACCCGATTCTGCTTAATAGAGGATTAAGAAAAAAATCATCATTAAAAAAATGATCATAGCAAAAAATCCTGGAATTCCAATGTTAGCTCAACAATCTCGGAATTCAGATTTCGCTGAAATCTATAATAGAAAAATTCTAGCTAAAGTCGAGTATTATATACTTCCTTTTGAGTACATTTTTCTGTGTAAAACAATTTTATGTTAGTGACTTCAATGGGTTTTGCATATAGTTTAGTTATTTTCTTTTTGTCAAGGACTTGTGCAAGAAACTCACGTATTTTTATACTCTCTGCAAGAGAGAGTATATTGGGTTTGTGAAAAAAAAAAGTATGTAACAGGCAGAAGGAGGCGTGGCAGACCCCATAAAGTATATATATTCTTGATCAGCATCACAAGCCGAGTCGATATAGCCATGTCCGTCTGTCCGTCTGTCTGTCCGTCTGTCCGTCTGTCCGTCTGTCCGTCTGTCCGTCTGTCCGTATGAACAAACAGATTTCAGAGATGGTAAGAGCTACAAGTTTGAATTTGGTCTCTATCGACTCGATATTTAGTCAGTCAATACAAGAATCTTTTTTTTTTTCGATGCCACGCCCCATTCGCCCACAATGAGCAAAAAACTAAACACACCTCGTAAAAAATTGATGTTTTAGGCTAATATCTCAGTAACTATGGCATTTAGGAATGCCAATTTTGATAGGTAGGTTCTTTAAGATGGTACAAATGCAATGTCATTAAAATTTTTGGGCTGCCACGCCCCCTTTCCCACAAGAAGCAACAAATTTTCAAACTTTAATGTCGATTTTACGGCATATGTTCTTATCGTACAGTATTGTAATTTCAAATTCATTTGGAGACTAAGAATATCAAACTATCCTGAAAGTTGCACATAAATCGGACAATAAACAAAAGAGCTAGACGCGTATCAAAGTTTATAATTTAACGCAATGTCAATGCATGGGTGCAAGCAAGACAGAAACATTCAAAACATGTGAGCGAACGTTTACGCTGCTTGCACGGCGACAGCGCTGCCCGTATGTGGGCATACGCACATGTACTTACATACACGTGCACGTACGTACATGCGTACATGTGTGTACATATGTATGTAATACATAGTATGTACATATCCCCTTACATCTGTTTGTATGTATGCATAAATATGTATGTATTTATACATATGTATTCATATATGAATGTGTCATGTCAAGTTATTGCAGCGTTAACACCTTCGCCCTTTGCTTTACCTAATTCTCTTACATGCCAAAACATTTAATAAAGTTCAAAACTACAAAAGTGAAAATGCTCAATTTTATTGTTCTCTATTCTTGCCTATTTGTTTTGGCTACTTCTAATTTGAAGAATACAGACAAATCATATTGCACAGCTGTTTAGCAACCAGATCAAAACAATAACATTGGCGAAGAAGACAAAAACAATTAAAAGAGAAATATTCTCATTTCGCTCTCTCTCGTTTTTTGTTGTTTTTGTTCTATTGCTTCTTTGCATTGCATTGTCACTCACACACATGCAAACACTTGCAGGATTGAGAGAGACAAGTAGTTAGGAGTTGCGAGAAAGTCGTTACTTTTGGCGGCCGCTGAGCAAAACAGACAACGATATCAGTGTTGCCAGCATGTATGCATACGCAAATGAACATACATACGTATGTATGTACACATGCCCATAAATTTACAATTTATATAGATAAATATAACTTGACAATCATATATGTACATATATATATATATATATATATATTTATATATATATATATATATTTATATATATATATATATATATATATATTTATATATATATATGCATGTCAAGTAATTGCGATTATGACCTTCGCCCTTTACTTCACCTAATGATTTTACATGCCTAAACTTTAAATAAAGTTCAAAAGCAAAATTAACGAAATTTACTTTATTCTGTTATTGCCTCTTTGTTTTGGCTACTTCTAATTTGAAGAATAACAACAAATCCTATTGCACAGCTGTTTAACAAGCAGATCAAAACAAAAACATTGGCGAAGAAGACAAAAATAATCAAAAGCGAAATATTCTCATTTCATTCTCTCTCGTTTTTGTTGTTTTTGTTTTCATTCTATTGCTTCTTTGCATTGCATTGCCACATACACACATGCAAACGCAAGAAGGATTGAGAGAGACAAGTAGTTGGGCGTAACGAAAAAAGTCGTTACTTTTAGCGGCCGCTAAGCAAAACAGACAACGCTTAGAATCAGTGCTGCCAGTTAAGCTATTTAGTTGCTAGATCTAGCAATTAGCCAATATTAATGAAGCTGATGACCTAAAAATCATTATCATGCTTTTATTGTTTAAAATAATGATAATAATGATATTATATTATTTTAAAATTATTTTTTCATTTTTATATTTATTTTCTTTTTCTTAAAGATACCTTGAAAATTAACGCTGATTTTGGCTTTTTTTTTTAAATTAAATTGTTGAATATACAGTTTTCAATGTTTAAACAATTTTTGTTCTGACAATTTTACTTTCAATTACCAATTTTTATTAGAAATTTTTATTATATTATAATAATATCACAAATCTAGCTATTGCTCTGGCGATTCTTGCAGCACTTGTTAGCTTGCGTCAAAAGTAACGACTTTTACCGCTAATCCTTCTAGCCCGTCTCTCTCACTCCTAGACTAGCACTGTGTTTGTCTCATTTCTGTGAGAGAGAAATCCTCTCCCATACTCCCATCTGTGTAATTTTGTCATTCGTTTTAACTTATTTCGTTGCGAACGTTTCGATTGAGCGGGTGTTATCGTGCATCGATATACATTTTTGTCATCGATTTCAACAAAAACTTAACAAAAACGTGATTTTAATTACGAATATTGCATACAAAACAAAAATTAATTTTAATTACGATTAGAATAGTAATTTTAATATATCGCTTAAATAAATAATAAATAATTAATATTAAGTGCGTTAGTCCGTGAGTGCGTGTGTGTGTGCCACTCGATTCAGGTCTGTGTGTGTGCCACTCGATTTACGTCTGTGTGCTAGACACCGCGAACGTTCGATTTACTACGCTCGGGTAGTTTGTGACGTAGGTAGCTCTTTTTAAGAAACCGCGCGTGATTTTCTGTGCGCGTTTGCTGTACTAAAGAATCGCGTTCGGTTTAGCGCGCGCGGCTTTATTTACTAGCGGTTTTAGCGTGTCTGTTTGACTTAGAAACCGCGCGCGATTTTTTTGTTCGGTTTTCAGTCGTGTTACTTTTGTTATAAGTAGTAAGTGTTATTGCTGTCCGATTTTGTCCGATTTTAAATTTTAAAAAATATTAAAATTTTGTATTATATAATTATAAAATTTACTATATAAATATACAATAATTTTTATTATTTTTTTTATTTAACCCCTTATAACAATACAATTTATTTTATAATTTTTTCTTATTTATTTAAAAACGTCCAATTTTTATATATATTTTTAATATATTATAGTTTTATAAATTTTAAGTTATATTTTTATAGTTTTTATACACTTTTCTATTTTTTGAAATGCCCCGTAGAAGGCAATTGTCTGCTGCTGCACGTTCTCAAAGGCGTAGGGAAAGAAATAGGATAAATAGAGAAGACGCAGAGTATGCAGATAGAGAGCGAGAGTTGAATTCCCAATCTCAAAGAATACGTAGGGCAGTTAGTGAAAATCGAGTAGTAGAACAGATTAGGAATTCGCAGCAGCGTTCACGCCGTAGGAGAAGTGCGCGTTTAAGAGAAATAGAACAGGCAGTAGATAATGAACGTAGAGCTATTCAGAGACAGGATCCACAGGAAAGGAATCGCGAGCAGCAGCAAAATACGTTGCACAGGACAATCAGGAGACAGGATCCACAGGTTAGGCAGGGCGAGAGGACTTTAGATGCCCGTCGCAGAAGAAGCCGTAGGAACAATTCTGAAGAAAGGGATCGCGAACAGGCAGCTAATACTTCGCGTAGGACAACTAGGAGACAGGATCCACAAGTTAGGCAGATCGAGAGGACTTTAGATGCCCGTCGCAGAAGAAGCCGTAGGAACAATTCTGAAGAAAGGGATCGCGAACAGGCAGCTAATACTTCGCGTAGGACAACTAGGAGACAGGATCCACAAGTTAGGCAGATCGAGAGGACTTTAGATGCTCATCGTAGACGTAGTCGTAGGGAAAATTTTGAAGAAAGGGATCGCGAACAGGCAGCTAATACTTCGCGTAGAACAATTAGAAGACAGGATCCACAAGTTAGGCAGATCGAGAGGGCTTTAGATGCCCGTCGCAGAAGAAGCCGTAGGAACAATTCTGAAGAAAGGGATCGCGAACAGGCAGCTAATACTTCGCGTAGGACAACTAGGAGACAGGATCCACAAGTTAGGCAGATCGAGAGGACTTTAGATGCTCATCGTAGACGTAGTCGTAGGGAAAATTCACAGGTTAGACAAAGAGAACAAGTAGTAGACACTTTGCGAAGATCGCAGAGAAGACAGGATGTTTTAGTTAGACGAATTGAGCAAGTGCGCAATAGCCAGGCACACTTTGAGAGGAGACAAAATGTAGAGATTAGAATATTAGAAAGAGAAGTAGATAGAATAGCTAGGTCACAAAGTCGAAACGACCCTGTTCGTAGGTTAGTTGAAAGAGCTCGAAATACAGCTCAAAGAAGAAGTGCTCGTATAAGAGCACGCCAGATAGCAGTAGATTTATCTAGAGGTGTTAGTCAAAGAGTAAGTCAGTATAGGAGCATTTCAGAGAATAGGGCAGCAGAAAATGAGCGTAATGCTGCCCGTAATGAGCAGGCACGAGCGAATGCCAGTGAAGAACAGGCACGACCCATTAGGAATAGCTTAGAAAGTTTTATAGCCACTTTCAACAAATTAATTAAACAGGGCCCCGACCATGTTTGTATTTGTTGTAAAGGTTTGTGGTTTCCTCACCAGATAGACAGGATAAGTAGGGAATATGTTTTAGAACACAATGAATTTAGCTCAGACATTCTGTTTTTGTCCGATCAATTTCCTCCTGTGGACGGCAAGCATTCTTTTGCAAATCTTGTAGTCGTTCAATTAAGGATGGAAAAAAACCAAATAATTCCATTACTAATGGCCTAGATTTCCCACCACTTCCAGAATGTCTGAAGGATTTACATAGTTTAGAAGAAAGATTAGTTTCTCCGCGGCTACCGTTCATGATCATAAAGTCTTTAGATTATGATCGTCAAAATAGCATAAAAGGAGCTGTAGTTAATGTGCCAATTCCAGTTGCGAATGTCGTAACTTCCCTTCCAAGGGCCTTCAGTGACGCAGAGGTTATTCAGCTCCACCTCAAACGCAGATTAGAATATCGTCACAGTTTCATGGTGGAAACTATATCTCCATCTCGCGTTGTTGATGCAATTAGGCATTTAGTAGGTACTGAGCTTTACAGAAAGCATGAAATTAGTATAAATGAGGAATGGTTGGCTTCTCATACATCTGAAGTCGTTCCATTTATTGCATCAACAGAAGATATAGACGTAGTTAGAGAATTGGGTGATAGAGCTGCAAACCCAAATGTAGAACAGAATGCTCAAGTAGAAGAGCAAGAAATTAATCCTGGAGGTGAGGAAACCCTAATGGACAATGTTCCAATAGAGAACTTAGATGGTAGTAGATTAGCGATAGCACCTGGGGAAGGACAACGGCCTCTGGACATGATAACTGATTGTGATTCAGAGGAGTTGTCTTTTCCCAAGATTTATGCAGGAGTCAAGCGAAAATGTGTAGAAAGCTACACAAAAATTATTAGATCAGAGCTTAGGGAACTACGATAGAAGGGCTTGTAGGGTAGATAAGCTATTTTATAATCTTAGAAAAATGCAGCTTATCAATATGCGGAATAATTATTCCATTTGCTTGAGAAAGCACAGCGCTTCCCGCGGCGTTACAGCTAGGACAGCCCTTAATGATGAGGAAATAGATAGATTAATTCAGTTCGATGAGGGATTCAAAATTTTAAAAGGCATTCGCTCGTCTCCTGCTCATTGGGAAGCAGAGAAGAAGAAGGTTATGGCCATGATTCGGCAATTTGGCATACCTTCTTTTCTTCATAACGCTTTCTGCTGCAGAAAGCAAGTGGTTAGAACTGATAGTTATTTTGAAGAAAACAGTTATGAAGGAAGTTCTAACCGAAGAAGAGGCAGCTAGATTAGAAAGGTCTGAAGTTGTAGAACTTATTAGATCAGACCCAGTTACTTGTGCTAGGTATTTCGATTATAGGTATAGACAGCTCTTAAAAGTAATGAAGAAAGATGGAGGCATTTTCGGCCGACATTCTGTGTATAAGTATTATTGGCGAGTAGAGTTCCAACATCGGGGTTCACCACACATTCATGGAATGTTTTGGTTGAAAGATGCCCCTTTGTTTGATGCTAGCAATTCTTCCTCTTGTCCGCCTGTTGTTGACTTTGTTGACCAGTTCATTACGACGGAAAAAAATCCAACAAACGATGAATTGACACCTTTCATTTTATACCAAACGCATAAACATACTCCGTCATGCCAGCGTAGCATTAGAAATAGGCAAATATGTCGTTTTGGTATACCATATCCTCCTTTTCCTAGTACAGAAATTCTCTTTCCTCTTCCAGAAGATTGTCCAAATAAGTCAATTCATCAAAACAACTTCGAGAAAATCAACAATTTCTTGAATTCTCCAATAGATAGTGAAATTAGGGAATCGCTTAACGATTTTAATCATTTTCTCTCGCAACCTCAAATTGGTCTTAGTTATGAGGATTACATTCTTGCTATTAGATCTAGTTTAAACAGACCAAAAAATATTTTTAAAGAGAAGCTTCGACGCCATTATGGTGAATGCGTACAACACGCATATTTTGTCAATGCAGAGAGCCAACATAGATATTCAGTTTATATTAGATCCATATGCGTGCTGCAGTTATGTAATCAATTACATCAATAAGTCGCAAAGAGGTATGTCTAAGCTTATGCGAGAAGCTGTAGAAGAAGCGCGATCAGGAAATTTTAGTATTAGGCAGAAACTGCAGCACATAGGGCATAAATTTATAAATGGCTCAGAAATATCTGCACAGGAGGCAGCTTATTGCTGTTTAGGGATGTCGTTGTCAGAGAGCAGCAATGCAGAAGTCTTCATAAACACTGGATTGCCTGACAAACGAGTCCAAATGCTCAAGTCGAGGGCACAACTCAGAAGTTTGCCTGAAGACTCAGAAGACATTTTCGAAGTAGGCCTATTAGATCATTACGTTCACCGTCCAGATGATCTAAATAGTTTATGCTTAGCAGATTTTGCGGCATATTATACTTTCAGTAGAACTGCAGGTAGGAATCGCCAGGATTCACAGGATGAGGTCGAAAATGCAGGATTCGGAACAACCGAAGTTTATCCTCTTCGCAATGGTAGCGGATTTATTAGGGAAAGACGTAGTCCACGGATAATACGTTATAGGAGATATAATGTTAACCACGACAGGGAGAATTTTTTTAGGGAATTAGTGATGCTGTATTATCCGTGGAGAAATGAGCAAGAGGAGCTCATTAGGAGAAATTGCGAAGAGGTTTGCAATCAGAATAGGGAGCTTATTGAGTCCAATCGTAGGAAATTTAATGTTTTAAATGATAGTGAGCTAGAAGATGCTCTCAGTAGAGTATTAGATGAGAATCAGGAAGAAGAGTTAGGTAATTCAAATGAGCAGGAGAATGTTGATAATAGGTTTAGAGCATTAGGTGTAGCAGAAATAGATCCTCAATTTAACATTTTAAATATAGGAAATGACGAGAATGCAGATGGGCCAAACAGCAACACTGTTCAGTTTGTTAAGTTGCCTGTTTTAATGACATCGTCATGTTTAGAGGAAATTGTATCGTCCCTAAACTTAAAACAGAAAACTTACCTTAACCATGTGTTGCATAATTTTAAAGTAGGCAAAAAGTTTTATGAATTTGTAGGTGGTGGAGCAGGTGTCGGCAAAAGCCGACTAATTTCGGTAATATATCAAGCCCTTACAACTAGGTTTAATAATAGAAGAGGCTCAAATCCTGACTCTATTAAAGTTCTTTTGTCCGCTCCAACAGGGAAGGCTGCATTCGGAATAGGAGGTTGTACACTCCATTCAATGTTCAGTCTTCCTATTAATCAGTCCGATCGAATTGGGACCTTATCCGCTGACCTAGTAAATACGCTACATTCGAGATTGATTGATCTCAAATTACTCATTATTGACGAGATTTCAATGGTAGGAGCCAAAATGTTTGGCTTTATTAACCTGAGGCTACAGCAAATTTTCAAAAGTAATCACTTTTTTTGGAGGAATACCTGTCATCGTGTTCGGCGATCTCAGACAACTGAGGCCTGTGGGCGACAAGTGGATTTTTCAGCAGCCCTCTAGCCAAGCCTACAGTGAATTACATGGCACACTGTGGGAAAACAATCAAATTAAGTTTGAATTTTTCGAGTTGACGGATATAATGCGTCAACGAGATGACCAACCATTTGCTGTAGCCCTTAATAATATGGCATCCGCTCATATGACGACCTCAGACATTGAGCTTATTAGATCAAGAGTTGTAAGGGAAGATATAATACCAGAAGATGCTATTCATCTTTTCCACTCCAACGCCGACACAAATTCATATAACGTTTTAAAACTGAATCGAATTGCGACCACTCAATATTGTTCAAATGCTGAGGATTTTATAAAGGGTAGTAATTTAGGTGAGGCTAACAAGGCCCGCATTCTAGAATCCGTTAAAGGATTCAAAACTTCAGAAACCCAGGGTTTGTGTAGTTCTCTCATTTTAAAGGCGACAGCAAAATATATGATGACTGTTAACATAGACACTTCAGATGGCTTAGTTAATGGAGCAACAGGAATACTTAGGCAAATAGATTTAGACTCAAACAGTCATCCTATTCTTCTATGGGTAGATTTCCTTGAGGAAAGAGTAGGAAAAGAATTACGTTTAAAGTATAGAAATCTACCCAATCCATTATGGACCCCAGTAGAAAAAACTGTTAGAAGTTTTCAGTTTAGGAAAAATGAAAATGTCACGATAGATCGAAAGCAGTTTCCGATCGTACCTGCAGAAGGTATTACCATTCATAAAAGTCAGGGAGCAACTTTTAATAAGGTGGTGGTCCACGTTTCCGATGGTTTAGACCGAGCAGCTTTATATGTAGGCTGTAGTAGAGCGACAAGTGCAGCTGGACTGTTTATAGTAGGCAATTTCAACCCTCCTAGGCCTCTCCAAGGTCGAAATGTTGTTCAGGAAGAGTTAGAAAAATTACGCTCCATTAAGTTACTTAGTACGCATTTCGACTATTTAGTCAATAGTTCTAATTTCGAAATAATTTTCCATAACGTCCAAAGTCTGCACTGTCACCTTAAAAGTGTTCAGTGTGACAAGCTAATGCTCCATGCATCAATGCTTTGTTTTGTTGAAGGCTCGACCTTCCCAAATGAGACTTATGAAGTCCCAGGATATAGGATTGCTGTACGTCTAGATTGTTTAGAAGAAGGTAGGACTCGATCACAAAGAGGCATTCTTGTTTTCGTCAAGAACGAACTTTTTGAGAATGTTAGTCTTTGTTCTACAGGTCGCAATATTGATGGTTCGCACGTATTCGAATACTCAGTTTTAAAGTATAAGTCTATAGGAGTTTTAATAATTTATAAGAGCCCCCATTACTCGTTAGCTAAATTTAGAAGTGAGTTTGAGGATTTATTTGTAGAGTATAGTGAAATTTTAGGTAGTGAAGTAGTAATATTAGGAGATTTTAATTTATGTTTAAGCGCTCTCACTCAGGCTAGGGAAACCTATGAAAGTTTGGTTAGGAAAGGATTTAGATCCCTTTTAGATTTGAAAATGTCCACAACACGTGACGATACACACATCGACTGGGCATTTTCAAATGTGTCGCTTGGCCAAGCCAGCGCAAAAACTTTTGAGACTGTGCATAGCATTCATGACGCAATTTCCGTAAGCATTTCAGGTAGTCTGTAGATTGTTAGGTCGGGAAATTTTTATTTTTTTTTTTCCGCGCGGGGAACATGGAAATTTGTAATTTTCTAAAAATTGCTTATTTCAAGTCGACTCGAAGATCTATTACTAAGATCTAATTGCATCGCAATGACCTCCACGTGGTGTTCCCTGGATACCGATTTTACTTTAAATAATCGGGAGCTAACTCGAGCGGCGAACTGTAGAAGTAATCGGGCGTGTTCGATTATACTTTGTTATTTAATAAAACCCGGATACCGATTTTAAAAATTTCATAATACAATCGGGAATAAAATGCATGCAGAGAGTATTATACGGTCGGGCGAGCTCGACTGTACTTTTCTTTCTTGTTTTATTTTACAAATGTTAAATTTTTCAAAATATTTTCGAGACAGTTTGGCGTGTTTTGTAGGGGTCTTAGGATTATTCTTATCTGTAATGCACTCAGTTCACAGTTCACAGTATCAGTTCTCTGTGTACTTTTGCTTAAGGGCTTATGTCAGTTAGTTCTATTCCCTTTAATGCCACATTCAGTACCCGTTCCATTTCGTCGTTTCATGTCAATGCCTCAGTTCTTGTTGTTGTTGTTGTTGTTGTTGCCCGTTTTGTTGCCATCATTTCGTCATGTTAATTTGGCGTGGCTTATGGCTTTTGAGGCGGCAACACTCACACACTGTCAACTGGCACAGCAGCTGCAGCGCAACACTTTAGGCCTGTCCAAAAATAGCGTGAGCATGAGTGAGATGGAGAGTGTGGAAGTGGGTGGTGGTGGGAGAGTGGGAGAGTGGGAGAGGAAGCGGTAGATAGAGGTGGCCATCAAAAAGTGTAGCATACATTTGTGCGTTGCTTATGTAACGCAGTCCGCTGCCTTGACATTCAGTGTGTGTCCCTGTCAGTGTGCGTGTGTATCTGTGTGTGAGTATGGGTGTGTGTGTGTGTGTGTGTGTGTGTGTTGTGTAAGCATCGTTACGTGCACACACATAAAACGCGTCGTCTAATGTTAGCATCATTAGCCACCAGGACCAGTTCTGCGCTCTCTCTCTCTCTCTCTCTCTTCTTCTCTCTCTACACTCCACCCCCACCACTCTCCCTCTCTCACTGATTCTCTATCTCTCAGTCCCTCTGTCTGTTTGTCTGTCTGTCTGTCTGTCTCTACATCTACAACTGCGTCACACTGTCGTCTTCTGCTTATCTTTCTCTGACACATACTCAACAGCTTTTCACCTTTTGCTCTTTTTGCCTTTATCCACTTCTACTTCTTCTCCTTCAACTTCTTCTTTTACTTTTGCTTTTTATTGTTTATATTTTTTTTGTCACCATATATATGCTCGATCTGGACGATCTCGCAGCTTGTGACCTGTCACTAATGCTGATGACATCGCACATTGCACTTGGCTCTAATCTAGTGCAGGCTGCCTATGATGACAAAACGAGGATAATAGCTACACACACTCACACACACCACCCACACATGCAGACAGTGAGACTGTGAAGAGAGAGAAAAAGAGTGTGTGTGTGTTTCTGTGTGTGTGTGTGTGTGTGTGTGTGTGTGTGTGTGTGTGTGTGTGTGTGTGTGTGTGTGTGTGTGTGTGTGTGTGTGGGAACACAGTCTGTTGACTAATGATTTACAAAATACAAGCCTCCAGCTGTGCGTCTCCATTGCCGTCACATGCACTGAAATGACGGCTTTTGTTCGCCTTTCGCCTTTGCCTTTCGTACTGTAACAGTTTTTTTTACTTTTCTTTTTTCTTTACTTTTGATACCCTGCATGTGGGGTTTTTCAATGGGAGTGCTAAAAAAGCAAACAACAAAAGTCAAAGTTATTCTAATTTATATTAATTGTTTATGATAAACTCAAATTAAAGGAATTGTTAACAGTTCTTAAAGACATTTTAATATTTACAAATATTTTATAAAAACTACAGGCACACATAACATGCCACGCCCACATTGTACGCATATGAAAAAGAATCAAAAATGGAACTGGTCTACTTAAGCCATTATAACTTCATGAAAATCATGAATTTTATTACCAAAATCATATATTAATGTAGTAAGCAAAGCTATAGTCGAGCAAGCCGACTTTATAAGACACCGAACTTGTTCAACATAACAGTTTTTCAAACAAATCGGCTACTTTCGAGCGATTAACCTTAGGTGAGCTATATGCTATAGTTGTTCGTTTTCAATCACGGTAACACATAATGAATGAGCTCAGTATACACTACTTTTTTCATAAAAATTACCAATCTTGCCGATCTAAAAATGATATACCTGATGAGGTCGGATTCTGATGCTTCTGACAAACCTAATAGACCACATTACTTCTTTTGAGTACGGGGTATAACCCTTGTTTTTATAAATGGTTTGCTTCAAATTGGTTTAATTTCCTACGTTTTTGAGCCCAAATTTTAAATTTAGTAACCAAATTTGGACGCTGAACTCAAACAAAAAGCCTATAGAGTAACCTGTGGTCAGTCAAGTTTAATGCTTTTGCCTTTCATTTCTTGTCGAGCAACTCGTACTCGTAGTAGTCACTAGTATTATTGAGCAGTTTTGGCCCACTTGAAGTCGTTGGCTTTATCTCGATATGAGGCCAATTATTGGCAAGCACCGGCAATGGCAACGACACCGGCAACGGCAACGGCAATGGCAACGGCGTCTAATCGACCCGATCAATGTCCTGGCAGCCTCTTCAATTAGCTGCCCGCTCACACATCCGTTTCACAAGTGCAATCAAATCATATCGCATTGATGCGAAACATTGACAGCACATGGAAATGGTAAGCAGACTGAGATAGCAGGCATATAGTGAGAGAAGGAGAGAAAAAAGAAAGAGAGGAGAAGAGACAGAGAGAGAGAGAGAAAGACAGTCGACGTGTCCTTTTGCTCAGCCAAGTCTATCGCATTATTTACACAATTCGACTCAAGTGGCGATGGTGTCAAGAAGCTGAAGGGTTGCTAAAGAGGCGGAGGCGGGAACGCGGGGCGTGGCAAACTGGTGTTGGACTGTAAGCATCATTCATACGCAGTGTTGGCTCGAAAACGCCAAGAGCCAACAATTGTGGCTGTGAATTGGGTTAGGAACGCTGAGGGATCCAAAAAGGGGTTTTCACATAAATATGCGTGTGCCATTTATAAATGGATACGTTATGAGAACAAGGACGAAGACGCAGAACAAGAAACAAGGAGTAAAAAAGGGGCTGAAGTGAGAAGAAAGCGGTGAGGAGAAAGGAGAAAGTAGGCGCCAGCCCACAAGGCCCAAAATTGTGCGCAATTAATTATTTGTCATTGGTTGACGCCGTCTACTCACAGCGTGCATATATATATGTATGTGTATGTGTGTGTGTCTGCGTGTGTGTGTATGCTTCTGTGTGTGCGTTTCTTCTTGTGTGCTTAAGCAGGCGAATAACGTGCAAAGTTCCTCCGAATGCCAATTTTCGGGTCGTCTACAAAACTTATTATCACATCAGTTTTAAAGCCCCCACAACTCGGACTTGAACTCAGTCAAGTGCTCGACAATTAACTGAGGACATTTTTATTAATGAATGGCGGAAACCCGAAAGTATTTCACATCGTTTCGTTTTGTTTCATTTCTTTTATTTTGTATTTCTTATGTTTATCACTTTTTCTCTCCACTTTTCCCTTTCTTTTGATAACTCTGTTAAAAAGGGGTAAACAAATGGATCCCTGGGAGCTTATGCTCGGGCTCTGTCCTCATATTAAAAGCACTGACAACCGTGGGTGGTAACTTTGATAGACTAGCGTTTAGCTTTTGGCTATACAGTGATTAGCTGTAGGAAATGATTAGTTGGCATAAAGTTGCTCCAATTTTAATTCTAGTACATAAAAGGTATTTTCATAACGTTTAATTAAATAATATGCTAATGTTTTAATTGCAAATCAATCGAAGCCAATATAATAATTTCAAATGTCAAGAATACAAACATCGATAAGTTCGATTAATCATAAAATGTACAGAAAGTAACAAATCGTTGCATGAAATTGGTTTACTTAGCTGTGTAGAGCCTAAAAGAAACAAAGTGAGTTTAGAAATCGATTAATCGATACCTTAATAAATTTTTTAATGACATTTATTGCATCGAAAACGAAGTAATCGGTTAATCGATACTTTATATCGTTAATCGATACTTTATATATTTAAATCATCGAAAGAAATAATCGAATTATCGAACATTTTGATGAATATCGAGCGATCGATACTTTATACATTTAAATCATCGAAAGAAATAATCGAATTATCGAACAAATTAATGAATATATGTTAATTTTTAACTAAGTTAACTAAATTAAACTCAATACATAATTTTATTTTTCCTTCCTAACTTTTATAAAAATAATCGTTGTGTCTATTACATGAAAATACACAATTGTTTTTGGTGAAACAAGCACAAAATACAAACACAAAATACTGTATTCTGTATAATTCCAAAATGGCTGTGAGCCCGTTATTTCAATGGTCTCTTTGCAGTGGAAATCATTTCCGGGCCGCTCATTAACTTTTAGCACGTCCAAATTTGATTCTATTTATTTAAAATTTGTTGTTGTTCGTTCGCTGTTTATGCAGTATTACATACGCAAATAACAAGCGAGAGAATAGAAAACCAAAAGAGAAAACTCTGAAAAAAAGTGGAAAAAATAAATAAAAATATATAAAAAATAAAAGTAAAAATAACAGAAGGAAAAACCAAAAAAAAAAAAAATAAAACTGTTCATAGTCATCACTTAACTTTGTTTTTCTTCTCATTTCCCATTTACCATTTTCCATTTCACTTTCATTTCATTTTGTTTCGCTTCTGTGCCGTGACTTTTTCGAGTTGAATTCGGTTGTGCTTTTTCAACATTCCCGGGCTTTTCCGCCCCCGTGAAAATGTGTTTTGATACGCAATTAAATTCACGCAATTTTCACAGCGTGGTCAGTGAACAGACATCGGACCCTGAACTTTAACCAAGGTTTTCCGCGCACCCAATTTCCCACCACACACACTCTATACACACTTTACACTTTTCCGCTTTTCCGCTTCAACCACAAACCCGACCCAATTTGAAGCCCTGTAATTTGAAGCGCTTAACCTTTTGACGGCAGCTAAAAGTAAGCCTCGAAAAAGAAAAAAAATTTATAAAATTTATATTAATATATATATATATATATATATTTATATATGTATACCTTTAGTCTAGTTGCCTGGGCAATTTCTTAAGCTTTAATTTTTTTGGGTTGAGAACAAATACATTAGCACTTCATCAAAATAATAATAAACAAGTGCGTAATTAATGTTGTCTATGGGGATTACGGTGGCCACTTTTCCCGGAAAACATGGCGACCAGCAATTTGGCAAAGGTTTTTCATCTATAATCTGCCCGAATATGCATAAATATTTACAAGAAAGAAGAAATTTTAAATACTTACAATCGGGCGGAAAAATCACAAAATCAAAGTTGTAAGCATTTGGCAAAGAAAGTCGACTTGTTAATACCCTGTAAAACAAAAAAACTTTAATATTTAAACTTCAAGTCTTAATTAAATATAAATATATGAAATTGTTAAAGCAAGTTAAAGTTTGCGCCTAAAAATATGCAATGTTTTATGAAAATCAAAGCTTAAGTGCTACAATCGAAATATTGACAATTGTGACAAGCAGTGTATTTATCTACAGGTATTATCTATCGATAATATATCGATTGACAGACACTGAACATCCAATTAATGACAACGCTTTGTGAATCAAACAAACCAACTAAATGTCTGCTTAGCCTCTATCTATATCTACAGATATTTCTCTGTATATGTATCGGTAATCGTATGAAAGTACTCGTATTTATCTAACCAACAAGTATATATATATATATGTATATATTTGCTAGTAGTACTATACATAATCAGATATATCCGTCGCTGCCCTCTGGCGTTCACTAATTAACGTACATACATTAATATATCAACATGAAACGACCTCGAGGCTTTTGTTTGGCTTTTGTCGGCGCCGTTTGTCGACCCTGCCCACAGTACCTACCCCTCTTCTGCCCCCTAGCACCCCATTACTACCCCTCGTACCGTTTGGTACACTCCTAAAGCGCCTAAAATGCTGTTAGATAAATATTTGCCATAAAAATGATTTTGGTTTTTGCCTTTTTCTTTGTGATTTTCATAGACTGTTGGCAGTTGTTGTTGTTGTTGTGGTTCTTGTTGTTGTTGTTGCTTGAAATATTCATAAACCTGAAATGCGCATTCTTTTGTGGGCTTTTATTGTTTATAAACAAATAATGGACAGCTAATAAATAAATCAAATTAAACATTTTGCTTTTGCCCACCAAAAACCGCAAACATTAACTAAATGAGAAATCCTCTTTTCGATTAAGTTCCGCAAAGTGTTGCCAACTTAATTGTAGATATTTTCAATCCTAAATAGATTCTAAACTTTTTTCTTTTCTTTCTGGATTGCCAAGTTCAATAATGCACACGTACGCCATCTGTTGGTCGAAAAGTCTGCAGTTGAAGTTCAATTGAATTTATTTATTAGTAAGCCGGAAAACGGTAAATAATAACTTAAGTTGAACAGAACTTACAGGCTATAGCTGCCTGATCATCGTCTTTCTATAATTTTGTATCTTTAATGTGCACACATACGCCATCTGTTGGTCAAAGAGTCTGCAATTGCAATTTAAGTATAATTGAAGATATTTCTTAGTAAGCAAGAAAAATAGTATTAAATAACTAAAGCCGATCAGCAGAAATAGTTCTATATCTTTATTATTTAAAGTGTTATATATACGATTTGTCCGACGTGTCCGTCAATCGATCAGTTTAGCTAAAAACTGGGTAGAGTGTATTTCAATGTCGCGCAATTATGATTTGTTTACATTGGCTTAAGATTAGCACGCGTTGCGACATGTTGAGTCATGTTTAGACATGTTTACGCATGTAAAGACGTGAATCAGCGTGTCACGGCATGCGTGCATCTCTAGTTGTTACTTTGTGTGGCGTGTAAATAAATCAAAATTCAAATAGCACCCGCATAATGCACACACACGCAGTCACACACACACACGCACAACAATTTCCCAGCAAAATGCAAAAATAAATCATTATCTAATTGCCGACTAACTAAGCAACAACAACAATAATACCACTAATAATAATAATAATAATAATAGTAATAATAATAATAATGATAATTTGGTGAAAGGGGAATGAGAGAAAGGGGAAGGGGAGAAGGGGGAAAAGCGGAAAATGTCCGCACGTGTAACGGGAAAATTTGTGTTTACGATTGCGCTCGACACGGCACCACCGACACCATCGCCGACGGCGCGTGGGTAGCTGTGACCGCCCCCCTGGAATGCCATTCAAACTACAGGGTCTATAAATAGCGATACATACAAATAACTCAACACTGACAATTGCATCTGAATTCCAAGAACAATTCAAGTCACTTGCAAAACCAATAAGACACATGACCACAGAGAGAGACAGATATAGACAGAAAGAGGGAGATTGAGAGAGACAGCATAAAGGGGAGAATTTCTGAGAGATATCGCATAATACGCGTAATTATAACTTTTTGAATTCCATAGAATTTCATGTCTTTAAATAAGCTTGGCATCAACAAGTTCATTCTTTTGGTAAACAAGACACTCAATACCAAAATACACTCAACTTTTGACCTTTCAAGCTTAATTCGCTGTATTTAACATAAATTTATTTGAAACATATATTTAAGGCTCTGAGTTTGAAGAAATTATTCAAATGGGAAATTTGTAATAAAGTCTAAAAAATATATAAATTTTTATTAAGTGTAATTATTAAAACGATTTTATTTTACCTTTAAGACAGTTATTTATATTTTTCTAGTTTTCAAAAATCTTTAAAATTAGTTTCAAAACTTGTAGATTTTTCTATAAACAGTTACCGATTTCTCAGTCGAAGCAGCAATCCTGTAAAATTTTGAATTCTGCGTGGAAACTTCATAAAACTTCATAGGCCCAATCTGTTTTTTTGATCGAATCGAAATTGCTATGACGTCACTGTACTTGAAAACTGGTAGAAGCATTCCCTTACCTTAGTTCGTTCATATCTTTTGTGTTTTATATCCGATTCTAATGTAATTTTTTAAAACCAAACTAATCAGTCCCAATATTTGACAAGTCTATAAGCATTCGACTACGGAAAGTTGGTCTTTAAAGGCGATTTGAAGACAAAGACAAGTTCAAAGTTTCAACACATAGCGCTCAATAAAATGTACAGTTTACACCCAACCCATGCAAGTGCTATCGATATCAAGGATATATTTTTTGTTAGGTTAGGTACTAAGTTTTTTTGGAATGAACGAAAAGTTATTGTTTAGTTTTATTAACTGTTTCGTCTCTCTGTCTCCCTTTCTCTACTTCTCTCCTTTTCTCTATTAAATACAAAATTTAGTTTTTCCTGTGTGATGAGATCTTAAATCTGCACATTACAGCCCTTGTGCTCATCAAACCCTTGATCTCCTTCATCTTGATTTTGTTCGACATTGGCGTTATCACCATGATCATCATCGAGTTCATCGGTCTCACAGCTTTCTTCCACTTCGTCGAGCACATTCGTTAACAATTCACGAATATAATCAATATCTTCACGAGCATTCACATTGAAATCAACAATTCGCTTTAGAAGTAATCGACACTCGGATATTTTAGATCGCAATTCATTGTTGTATTCCATTCCATTCAGTTTACTGCGTATTTTGTTAAGAATCACATTAAGCATATCGGCGTTTATGGAATGCTCTGTCTCCGAATCGATCACATCTCCGGAATGCTTCTGTACCAAACCCTGCACCGTTGCACTTATCGAGTCTGGCACGCCCTTCTTGTTGTTCTTGTTGTCCATTGTTGGTTTTTACCTCCGAAATTTCAGTTGCTTTTGTACGAAATTTAAAAAACTCTCGAGTAGTAAAAAAACTTGGAAATTTTTTTAGGTTCACTACGAGTGAATGTAAAAGGTTTACTGATTTCAAGAGTTCTATATAAATGTAAACCTCGGAAAGAGGAGAAAGGGGAGTGTAGGATTGGGGAATAAGGTTGAAGGGTTTAGCAAAGTTAGGTTGATCGGATTTATGGAATTACTCTCTAGGAAGTGGATTGATTCGCAGGGGTAAGGCAGAAGTGAGGCGGGAGTAGGGCCGGAGTACGGCAACAGAATCGAAGAAGTATGGCAGGAGTACGCCAGGAGTACACACGGAGTACTGCAGGATTACGACAGAAGTACGGATGGAGTACGGCAATAAAACAGACAGAGTACGGCCGGAGTACTGCCCGAGACCAGCCGGAGTACAGCCGAGTACGGCAGAAGTACAGACGAAGTTTGTCAGAAGAATAGACGGAGAACGTCAGAAGTACGACAGAGGTATGCCCGGAGCACGGCAGGAGTACAGCCGAAGTACGGCGGAAATACGGCAGAAGTACGGTGGAAGTACGGCCGAAGTACGCCACAAGTAGAACAACAAATATCTTATGGTAGGAAAACAGCGCTACAGGGTATATCAAAGTCAGGTTGATCAAACTATGGAGATCACTTTCTAATTAGCAAGTGGATTTATTTACAGTAGTACGGCAATGATTATTTGATTAAATGACGGCAACTAAGCTCATTACACGTGCACGTATTGCAATTTCCAAACAGGGAGACATAACAGCAGTCGGAGGGAGCGAGTGAGCGAGTGAGTAAGGGAGATGGCAAGAAATGGGGCATAAAGGACACGTGACCATGTGTTTATATCTCCAATTGCATAGCTGATGACGTCACGCTATCTCTCGCTTACTGTTGCCAGGTGAAGGTTATCTCCCTCTCTCGCTCTCTCTTTCACTCTACATCTATCTATTTCTTTTACGTAATCGCTTGCACCACTAGCCACCCCCTCTAAGCCATGTTTAATTAATTGCAATTCGTAATACAACTGCACTTTATATTGGGCTAATTTATGGCATTGGCGCAATCGGATCTGTTTTTATCTTCCATTCTTGGGGCCAACAGCTGCTGTTATTTTAGTATTAGTCGCGACAACTTTGATGATTGCGATTACACCAAGCCAGGGAGGCGGATGGGAAGTGGAGACGTAGGAGGGCGTGGTGAACAGTTGCAATTCAATTAGCTCAACAGACAACAGAGTTGCCAACCTGTGTTAAGTACGTGAAGTGCATTGACAATGGAATTAGAACAAATCTAACAGAAACATATATTT
The DNA here is from genome assembly GCA_018903735.1 of Drosophila cardini. NCBI lineage: Eukaryota > Metazoa > Arthropoda > Insecta > Diptera > Drosophilidae > Drosophila > Drosophila cardini. The sequence goes on from JAEIGM010000466.1 coordinate 24,187, forward strand.
ATCATTAACTGCAACTCGATATAAAACACAAGGTTGCATGACAACAAGCAGAGAGAGACAGAGAGAGAGAGAGAGAGAGAGAGAGAGAGAGAGAGAGAGAGAGAGAGAGAGACAGAGAGAGAGAGACAGAAGGGGACTGTAGATAATCACACATAAAGGAATATACACTGTTAAAAATAATGTTTTCAAACATGAAGTTAAATTAAATCTTCGGTTTTTTATTCCTTTTAGGCAAACGTTTTGAATTCTTTCAACTGAAAGAGGAGTTTAATTATTTTTTAACTTTATAGCAAATGTTCACAACTATTTTTTCTTAAAATAAATATTTTTTTCCAGGTGTAACAGAGTGTTGCACAATATTAAAGACACCAATTTGCTATACAATGTTTCGTGACCAGCGTGGACTGCCCACCATATTGCCACACTTTGAGTATTTTGCTTAAAACTCATTTTGTTTTCCCAACTTTAAACTTAAAAACAAAACAACAAAAATGCTTAAGTTAATGGAAGTCGGTGAAAGCTTTTCTCAGGCTGAGAATACACAATTTTGAAAGTTATCAAAGAGCGTGAAAGTGCGCAACAGCTTGAGAGCGAAAAAGGGAATAACTCCTTCAAAAAGGGATTTTCACTAAAATGTGTGTTTTCCACCTTTGTTATAATTAAAGCAACCATAGTCAAATGTCAGATGCAGCAACAGTCGAAAGAGATGAAATGTGTAATAAGAGTCAGAGTTGGAGTTGCTCTTGGTATAGGATTTGGATCTGGAGTTGGAGTTGGAGTTGGAGCTTTCTGTCAGAGTTTGAGCTGAGCAAGTTGATATCAAATAATTTATGCTTAAAACTCATTATAAGTTTGGTTTTAACGTTAGTTTTGTTTCATTTCTTTTCGTGTGCGCTTAACTGAAAAGCGCCGAAAAGCAGGCAACAAAAAAAAAACAAATATAATAAAATAAAAGCTGACCGAAAAAGAAGCTTGAATGGAAAGTTGGCAGCGCAAAAGTTTTTAATTCCATGCACGCTTTCCGTTTACAGTTATTCTGACGTACTCCTCAGCGACGCAAGTAAGCGCCTTTGGCTGCATTACACAATATTCTGTTATTGTAACCCTTAAGTTTGATACCCTTCAAACTTGGCAATGGGGTATGATCTAACCATACAGAAAATTTACACTTGTCGGTATCTTTCAAATCAGTTAAAGACATTTTTTCTCTTATTTACCAATTGTTAGCCTTCGCTTTGTACAATTACAAGGTATCTAGCAGTCATATACTTCTGTTCTCACATGGAAAATAATTTAATTTTGTTAAGAGATTGTTTTAATGAATTAAATCCATTTTCGCCTCGATTTTCTGAAATTATAGGGTATTTACCAGTCGTATGCTTTGGATGTCACAAAGAAAGCAATTTTATGTATTTCAAAATCTATTAAACGAGTTAATCTACTTTCGCATCGAGCGATTCTGTACATTATCTTTGTATAATTACAGGATATCTAGCAGTTATGTACTTTTTGTAACCAAAAATAAATACTTAAAGTGTTGTTTAGTTTTGTTCAATTAGTTAATACAATTTCTCCACTTTCCAATCGATTGTGTGTATGGGTTTTATACACTTACAGGGTATCTGGCAGCCATATACTTTTGATATT
>JAEIGM010000352.1:0-36269 GCA_018903735.1 Drosophila cardini
AATATTAAAATTTTGAGACCCCGCACTCTAAAATAGAGTATAGGGCTTTTCCGACCCCATAAAGTATATATATTCTTGATCAGCATCAACAGCCGAGACGATATAGCGATGTCCGTCTGTCCGTCTGTCTGTCTGTCCGTCTGTCCGTCTGTATGATCACCTAGATCTTTTAAACTACAAGAGCTAGAGCCACCAAATTTGGAATGAAAGTCCGTCTGCTGCGCGAGCAGATCAAGTTTATTTCAAATCTTTGCCACGCCCCTTACCGCCCCCAAAAAATGTAAAAAACTTTTTTCACATCACCATAACTTGAAAACGACTAGAGCTAGGGAGACCAAATTCACACATCATGTGTATGGTAGCTATCTAACTATCCTCACTAAATTTGGTCCGGATCGGACAACTATAGCTTATAGCTCACATAGGACAAATCGGCCGAAAATTCGTGATTTGTATGGAGGCATGAAGTTTTAGTAGAGCGACTGTAACCAGACTAGCACATTATTTGTATGGTACCATTGTAACTATACTTTATGTCTGTATTGGGCAACTATAGCCTATAGCTCTCATAGGACAAATCGGTCAAAAACTACTTATTTGTATGTTAAAACGCGCACTAGAATGAGTACGGGGGACATGTTAATAAAAAATGTAGTCTATTTATTCAATTTACTGTAATAACAAGTAAGAAAGGCTACAGTCGAGCGTGCCGACTGTAAAAGACCTCGTACTCATACCAATTCCAATCATTGGCTACCAACCTGTGTGGTAAGCATTTTTCCATACAAAAAAGAAAATGAAGAAGAACCTGATTGATTCCTATTTTATATATGTACATACATACATACATACGTATATATATGTCCATATACATAATTAGATTTCCTTACATGCCTTGTTTTAAAATTATGTTTTGCGTAAAAACAAATCTCGTATTATAATTCAAAATGAATACTTTTAATTTAATTTGAAATTAAAAACAAGTAAGAAAGGCTACAGTCGAGCGAGCCGACTGTGAAAGACCCCGTACTCACAGAAGTGCGCATTTTCCATACGAAAAAGAAGAAAAGCGGAGTGATTCACATTTTGTATACATACATATTTATATACAAATGTGTGTAAATATATACACAATTAAATGCACAATTTTCATACTTGGCTTATTTTAAAAATAAGCCATGTCTTACAATTTGAAATTATTATTTTACAATTCGAAATTATCACGCGTCAGAGCCCTAACAGCTGCACCACGCCCCTCTCTTAAAAGTGCTCGACTATCTGCATTTACATGTAATATTTTTTTTGTTATTTTGTTATATAACAAAAATTAATAAAATGTCCCTGACGGCGCTCGAACCCATGATCCCGGGTTAACATACAAGTGCGAAGAATTAGATCAGGCATCTTTACTACTTAGACCACACTCCGCTTTGAAGTTTATGTAAATAATTAAAATTTAAAAAGTAAACAAGACATATTTCACTGACTGGATTCGAACCCGGGATCCCGGTCTAACAAACACGTACGAAGCGCGCGTCTCTATTACCTAGACTACGCTCCTTATTAAAGTTGCAGTAGCTAAACGTAGAGTTAAATCTTTTATTGCAAGCAAGTGTAAACAAACAATTTATTCATAAAATTCAGCATTTTTGATTAATTTGTTTTATATATTGTTGTTGTCCGATTTGGACCAAATTTGGTGATGATACTTTTAATAATTATACACACATCCTGTGTGAGTTTGGTTGCGATCGGCCAACTAACATTACATGTCTTCATACAAATTTTTTATTTTTGAGCGATTTGTCCTATGGGAGCTATAGGCTATAGTTGTCCGATCTGGACTAAACTTGGTGAGGACAGTTATATTGGTACCATACACATAATGTGTGAATTTGGTCTCTCTAGCTCTAGTCGTTTTCAAGTTATAGTGATGTGAAAATAGTTTTTTACAATTTGCGGGGGCGGTAGGGGGCGTGGCAAAAATTTGAAATAAACTTAACCTGCCTGACATATAGACGGACTTTCATTCCAAATTTGGCTGCTCTAGCTCGTGTAGTTTCGAAGATCCAGGTGTTCATACGGACGGACAGACAGACAGACAGACAGACAGACAGACGGACAGACGGACATCGCTATATCGACTCGGCTGTTGATGCTGATCAAGATTATATATACTTTATGGGGTCGGCCACGCCTCCTTCTGCCTGTTACGCACATTTCGCTTCAGACAAACTTAATAGACCCCTCTACTCTTTTTTAGAGTACGGGGTCTAATAAAGGTAATAATACTGTCGGCATTATATTATTTAATCTATATTGGAGTATAACAATGGATAGTATTTGCAATAAAACTCTTTGAAACAAAAACATCAGTTTGTAATAGGGATGTGAATTTCCAAGAAAATACCGATATCGTTATTAATTAAAATATCACATTAAATCACATATCGCGTTCGATATCGATATTATCTATAACAGACAATATAGATATCGACATAATGACCAATTGTCGCATTCAATATGATATCGCAATTATAATTTATTTATTTATTTATTTATTAACACAGACTAAAAGCAGTCGCGAGTATTTAATTTAATTATATGATTACGTTTTGTATACTAATATATAATTTAAATTTACATAGTATTAAAAGTAATAATTAAAAATTTTAAATTTAAATTAAACTGAAATTAAAAAGATAATAATTAGACCATTAATCTGGGAAAACAAACAAACAGAATTGATCCAACATTTGTTGCAAGGGCTGGGAAAAACCCAGAAAAACCCAACCAGATCAAAAAAAATTTTGCCAAAACTAGCTCGAAAGATCACTGATTTAAGGGGAAGAATGGATGGCAGAGACTCCATTCTTACTGCCCTTGGAAATCAGAGACATAACGGAGTTGGCTGTAAAGAGAAGCTTTAAGATGGAAGAGAGAGAGAGAGATGTATCAATCAATCTATAGTGTTCATAATAATTAGCGCATAATACCCGAAAACGATTGTGCAAAGCATAGTCAGTTGTGCATGTTGGTAGAGATAAAGGTATGTAGTACCTAGAGGTCCTGGAGGGAATATTAAATTAAAGGCGTTCTAAAAGAGATAGGGAGCAGATATCACCAATTATTAATTTATGGAGGAAGATTACCCCAAGAACTCTTCTCCGATTAGTAAGGGATGGAAGATTCAGAAGCAAGAGTCTGTTAGTATAAGATGGAAGGCGAAGATTAGGGTCCCAATTAAGTCCACGAAGCGCGAAGAGTAAAAACTGCTTCTGCACTGACTCAATTAAAGCTTGACCATGAGCATGTTGAGGAGACCAGACACATGAACAATACTCAAGAATGGGACGGACTAGGGATGTGTAAGGAAGTTTGGTGACGAATGGATCATTAAATTCCTTAGACCAGCGTTTAATAAATAAAAGAGTTCCCTTTGCTTTATTAACTACAGTGGAAATATGATGTGTGAAACTTAATTTATTATCCAAAAAGAACACCGAGGTCAACGACTGACAATATACGTTTTAAAGGTATATTGTCAATGTGATAGTTGGCTAAGTAAGGAGTCACCCTGTTAAATGTCATAAACAGGCATTTAGAAAAATTTATGTTCAAGTGATTAGTTATGCACCAGTTGTGCATAGAATTTAAATCATCTTGAAGAAGCGTATGATCTGGGGGATCCTTATAAGACAATAATAATTTCACGTCATCGGCATACATAAGTATACGACAATGGGCTAGTGAAGAAGGAAGGTCATTTATAAAAAGATTGAAAAATAGGAGGCCTAGGTGACTACCCTGGGGAACTCCAGAAGTAACGAAGACAGATTTAGATATGGCTGATCTAAGCATAACCCTTTGGGTCCTACCTGTAAGATATGATGATATCCACAGAAGAAGGGAAGGTGGGAAGCCTAAAATGCATAGTTTATGCAGAAGGAGGTTATGATTAACAGAGTCAAACGCTTTACTGAAATCAGTATAGATGACATCAGTTTGCATTCTATTAAGGAATGCCTCATTTACAAAAGATGTAAATTCCAATAGATTGGTCGAAGTCGACCGACTCTTAACAAAACCGTGTTGGGCAGGGAAGATAATTGACTTGCAGATGTGTTGCAAAGTCGAAGTAATTATCTTTTCGAAGAGCTTTGGGATTGCGGACAACTTCGCAATTGCCCTGTAGTTGGGTATATCCGACTTGCAACCTTTTTTATGCAGAAATATAATGTAAGATTCTTTCCAAAGGGAAGGAAAGACAGAGGATTCCAAAGAGAGGTTAAAAAGAATATAAAGAGGTTAATTACATATCGTATTGAATATCGTTATATAACATATCGTATCGTATGTATATATCGTATTGGATATCGATATATGATATATCGTATCGTATGCATACATGTGCGTGCATCGTCCGTAGGCAGCGCTGTCGATACACAAGCAGCGAAAACGTTCGCTCACATGTTTATATGCTTCTGTCTCGCTTGCACACATGCATTGACATTGCGTGCAATTGTTAACTTTGTTACGTGCCTAGCTCTTTTGTTTATTGTCCGATTTGTATGCAACTTTCAGGATAGTTTGTTATACTCTGTCTCCAAACAAATTTCATATTACAATACCGTATGATAAGTGCAAATGCCTTAAAAATGGCATTGAAGTTTGAAAATTATTTCATTCTTGTGATAAAACGGGGCGTGGCAGTCCAAAAATGCATTTATGCTGTCTCTAGCAACCTACATACCAAAAATGGTATTCCTAAGTGCTATAGTTACTGAGATATTCGCTTAAAACATCAATTTTTTCGTAGGTGACCATAGTTTTTTACAATTTGCGGAGGCGGTAAGGGGCGTGGCAAAGATTTGGAACAAACCTGATCTGCCTGACATAATGACGGACTTTCATTCTAAATTTGGTGGCTCTAGCTTTTGTAGTTTAAAAGATCCAGGTGTTCATACGGACAGACGGACGGACAGACAGACAGACGGACAGACGGACATGGCTATATTGTCTCGGCTGTTGATGCTGATCAAGAATATATATACTTTATGGGGTCGGCCACGCCTCCTTCTGCCTGTTACGCACATTTCGCTTCAGACAAACTTAATAGACCCCTCTACTCTTTTTTAGAGTACGGGGTCTAATAAAGGTAATAATACTGTCGGCATTATATTATTTAATCTATATTGGAGTATAACAATGGATAGTATTTGCAATAAAACTCTTTGAAACAAAAACATCAGTTTGTAATAGGGATGTGAATTTCCAAGAAAAATACCGATATCGTTATTAATTAAAATATCACATTAAATCACATATCGCGTTCGATATCGATATTATCTATAACAGACAATATAGATATCGACATAATGACCAATTGTCGCATTCAATATGATATCGCAATTATAATTTATTTATTTATTTATTTATTAACACAGACTAAAAGCAGTCGCGAGTATTTAATTTAATTATATGATTACGTTTTGTATACTAATATATAATTTAAATTTACATAGTATTAAAAGTAATAATTAAAAATTTTAAATTTAAATTAAACTGAAATTAAAAAGATAATAATTAGACCATTAATCTGGGAAAACAAACAAACAGAATTGATCCAACATTTGTTGCAAGGGCTGGGAAAAACCCAGAAAAACCCAACCAGATCAAAAAAAAATTTTGCCAAAACTAGCTCGAAAGATCACTGATTTAAGGGGAAGAATGGATGGCAGAGACTCCATTCTTACTGCCCTTGGAAATCAGAGACATAACGGAGTTGGCTGTAAAGAGAAGCTTTAAGATGGAAGAGAGAGAGAGAGATGTATCAATCAATCTATAGTGTTCATAATAATTAGCGCATAATACCCGAAAACGATTGTGCAAAGCATAGTCAGTTGTGCATGTTGGTAGAGATAAAGGTATGTAGTACCTAGAGGTCCTGGAGGGAATATTAAATTAAAGGCGTTCTAAAAGAGATAGGGAGCAGATATCACCAATTATTAATTTATGGAGGAAGATTACCCCCAAGAACTCTTCTCCGATTAGTAAGGGATGGAAGATTCAGAAGCAAGAGTCTGTTAGTATAAGATGGAAGGCGAAGATTAGGGTCCCAATTAAGTCCACGAAGCGCGAAGAGTAAAAACTGCTTCTGCACTGACTCAATTAAAGCTTGACCATGAGCATGTTGAGGAGACCAGACACATGAACAATACTCAAGAATGGGACGGACTAGGGATGTGTAAGGAAGTTTGGTGACGAATGGATCATTAAATTCCTTAGACCAGCGTTTAATAAATAAAAGAGTTCCCTTTGCTTTATTAACTACAGTGGAAATATGATGTGTGAAACTTAATTTATTATCAAAAAGAACACCGAGGTCAACGACTGACAATATACGTTTTAAAGGTATATTGTCAATGTGATAGTTGGCTAAGTAAGGAGTCACCCTGTTAAATGTCATAAACAGGCATTTAGAAAAATTTAGGTTCAAGTGATTAATTATGCACCAGTTGTGCATAGAATTTAAATCATCTTGAAGAAGCGTATGATCTGGGGGATCCTTATAAGACAATAATAATTTCACGTCATCGGCATACATAAGTATACGACAATGGGCTAGTGAAGAAGGAAGGTCATTTATAAAAAGATTGAAAAATAGGAGGCCTAGGTGACTACCCTGGGGAACTCCAGAAGTAACGAAGACAGATTTAGATATGGCTGATCTAAGCATAACCCTTTGGGTCCTACCTGTAAGATATGATGATATCCACAGAAGAAGGGAAGGTGGGAAGCCTAAAATGCATAGTTTATGCAGAAGGAGGTTATGATTAACAGAGTCAAACGCTTTACTGAAATCAGTATAGATGACATCAGTTTGCATTCTATTAAGGAATGCCTCATTTACAAAAGAGGTAAATTCCAATAGATTGGTCGAAGTCGACCGACTCTTAACAAAACCGTGTTGGGCAGGGAAGATAATTGACTTGCAGAGGTGTTGCAAAGTCGAAGTAATTATCTTTTCGAAGAGCTTTGGGATTGCGGACAACTTCGCAATTGCCCTGTAGTTGGGTATATCCGACTTGCAACCTTTTTTATGCAGAAATATAATGTAAGATTCTTTCCAAAGGGAAGGAAAGACAGAGGATTCCAAAGAGAGGTTAAAAAGAATATAAAGAGGTTAATTACATATCGTATGAATGAATAAATGAATATCGTTATATAACATATCGTATCGTATGTATATATCGTATTGGATATCGATATATGATATATCGTATCGTATGCATACATGTGCGCGCATCGTCCGTAGGCAGCGCTGTCGATACACAAGCAGCGAAAACGTTCGGTCACATGTTTATATGCTTCTGTCTGGCTTGCACACATGCATTGACATTGCGTGCAATTGTTAACTTTGTTACGTGCCTAGCTCTTTTGTTTATTGTCCGATTTGTATGCAACTTTCAGGATAGTTTGTTATACTCTGTCTCCAAACAAATTTCATATTACAATACCGTATGATAAGTGCAAATGCCTTAAAAATGGCATTGAAGTTTGAAAATTATTTCATTCTTGTGATAAAACGGGGCGTGGCAGTCCAAAAATGCATTTATGCTGTCTCTAGCAACCTACATACCAAAAAATGGTATTCCTAAGTGCTATAGTTACTGAGATATTCGCTTAAAACATCAATTTTTTCGTAGGTGACCATAGTTTTTTACAATTTGCGGAGGCGGTAAGGGGCGTGGCAAAGATTTGGAACAAACCTGATCTGCCTGACATAATGACGGACTTTCATTCTAAATTTGGTGGCTCTAGCTTTTGTAGTTTAAAAGATCCAGGTGTTCATACGGACAGACGGACGGACAGACAGACAGACGGACAGACGGACATGGCTATATTGTCTCGGCTGTTGATGCTGATCAAGAATATATATACTTTATGGGGTCGGCCACGCCTCCTTCTGCCTGTTACGCACATTTCGCTTCAGACAAACTTAATAGACCCCTCTACTCTTTTTTAGAGTACGGGGTCTAATAAGCCCCGACGCGCTAGTTGCTCTACTACAGGCAAGGTATAATGCCAGTCGCGGTATGTTGTTATCCAAATTGACAACAACCTTATTGTAAGTTGCCCCTTGGCTCTTGTGTATATTAATTGCCTCGGCAGGAACCACTGGAAATTGATATCGTTCAATCGATACCTGCATATTTCGCTTGTATTGAAAAGTCCTAATAGTTTTTTTAATTGGGGTCCAATCAGCATTGTGTAAATGTGGCTTTATAGAGCACGCTTGAGCTCCCACATTTGCGTCAGTAAATCGAAGCCATAGTGTGGAAATTGACTGAAATATTAAACTAAGAAAAAACAGAATGTAGATATTCAAAAATATATAAAAACTATGAAATTAAATATGTAGAACCAAATATTATGTTAACATGGAACATACCTAAAACTGTATTAAATCAAAATTGTATCAATAGAGAAATAATTATTGAAGGAAATAATATGATAAAAGCCCTAAATTGTTCAATCCAATTAGATGAAATATAAATAATCAATACTATGTTAGATTACACTCAAATAATTTACATAAATAATAATGTAACCAAATTAGAACCATTGTCATATATCCAAACTAAAGAAATTATCCAACAACAAACTTAATTGTATAACACGTTCCAAATTATTACTATAACCACTTTAATAATTATTTTAATCGCATTAATGTATGATTGGGTCTGCCAACACCATTCGGACTACCCACTTCTCATACACAACACTGTTGCGAAGCGTAACAACACTGGTAAAAGAGAGTATCGATCGAGAAGGCGAAGAGAGAAGTTGTTTTTGGTGAACGACGCTGCATTACGACGCTTGCAAACTTACGACGTGTGCAGAAATCAAACGAATTTCAAGATCTATCAACTCTGTAATCTAAAGATTCATTAACCTAATAATAATACATAAAATACTTATAATAAACAACTATAAACAATAATAAAGGATTCGGCTTATTTCAATAAACCTAATCCCACATATTTGGGGGCTCAACCTATACAAAGTGACAAACGAAAATAACGACGAAATTGATGTGCTAAAGTGCAATTTTAATTAATTTGTTTAGCAAAAACGACGCGCTAAATAAATAAAAACGACTCCAAAGAAGTTCAATGCATTCGAAGTGTGTTGAAACGAGACAACGATAGTGCACAAACTTTAGAATTTCATCGTGTGATGAAATTATAAATCGAGTGGTGGGCCACACATACACAAAAACGGCAAAGAAGACTTAAAGAGAAGACAATCATGTCGCAGCTTGATGATTTCGAGAATATTCGGAGTGCGCTTAGACGCGAAAAGAGACAAAACATTGTCTTATTACATACATTTGTGTTCGAAGATTCGGGTGATCGCAATAATCGCCAAAGACTTCGCGAATTTAAAGGTTTTGACAATATAGATCCAAATGAAGTTGTGCGTAAAAATGCGTACATTACTGAAAATCTGACAAATAATGATTTAGTTGTTATTTGCGGCATTTTGGGTTTGCAACATGACAAAGAAAATTTGTCTGAGTACATACTGCGTAATCTGACAAAATCAAATTTTCTGGTGGACTTAAATGAAGGTGATGAAAGTGAAACAGAAAACGAAATGGATGACGAAGATCGAGATGATGAAATAGTGAACAATGACGCCAACGAAAACATCGCGGCAATAAATGTTTCAAGCAGTGCAAGCAGTTTAAACGGTAGCGCGTTCAGAACAGCTGCAATAAACGAAGTGTCGCCTGGCACTAACGTACGCGCACATTCTACAGTGATGGCACGACATATTGACAATGCTCCTGCTTGCTGTACAAATTCGCAGAAATTTTCGTTAAGCTTTCGCGATATTGAGGACTCGATGCAATCTTTTAGTGGTGATGACTCATTATCGGTTAGAGTTTGGCTAAACGATTTTGAAGAGATGGCATCAATTATGCAGTGGGACGAATTGCAAAAATATATTTTTGCTAAACGATCATTGAAAGGACTTGCAAAGATGTATATAATGAGTGAACGTGGCATTAAAAATTGGGAGATGTTAAAAGAATCTCTTATAAGTGAATTTGAGACTAAATTGAACAGCGCACAGTTGCATACTATGATGGCTGAACGGAAAATGAAACGAAACGAAAATTTACAAGAATATTTACTGAAAATGAAGGAGCTGGCTTCACGCGGAAATATTGAAAATGAAGCACTAATGCAGTACGTTATAGACGGTATAAATGATTTAAAAGTGAATAAAACAATTCTATATAACGCAAAAAATCTAAGAGAATTCAAAGACAAGTTGAAGTTTTATAAAAAAATACGCGAAAAATCGAACTTAATACGACGATAAGCAACACGCATAATGTTATGTCTGAGCATTTGTCTATGTGCAAGGAAATGTACGTTGATAACAAAAAATATTTAACTCTTATAGACACTGGAAGCAAGTATAACATTATGAGTAATCGTGCGTACTTAAAACTGAAGAGTCCAACTTTAAATGTTTCTTGTCGGATTCGGTAACCGAAATAGAGTCAAGCCGTTCGGTTCATTTAAAAACATTATGAAAATTGACGGGCACGAATTTGAGGTTCTATTTCTTGTAGTAGCTGATGAGTTTCTGGATGTCAAGAAGCTGAAATAAAAATTAATCGCGCTGGCATAACAATTGAAAAACCATTCGCCAACACAAAAGACACTACTACAGAAGAAATCAGTTTACTCATGAAAATCAGCGAGGAAGTAAAAGAAGAATTTAGTGTCGAAATAGAAGCACAGGCAAGTAGCTTCGCAAAGACGTAAGTAAATCGACTTATTAAAGAATATAAGCCAACGAAAACTAAATCAACAAACGTGAAAATGCAAATAGTGTTGAAGGACGACACACCGATCTACTCACGACCACGCAGATTTGCATATTCCGAACGATGCGTCATAGATGATCAAGTGGACCAGTGGCTCCAAGAAAACGTTGTGGAAGAATCGGAATCCGAATATGCAAGCCCTGTGGTACTGGTAAAGAAACGCGATGGAAGTCCGAGACTCTGCATTGACTATCGTCGAGTCAATAAGGTTATTGTACGGGATCAGTTTCCTTTACCATTGATCGAAGACCAACTGGATCGTCTGGCGGACGCCAAAGTTTTTAGCACGATCGACTTAAAGAATGGATTTTTTCATATTGACGTCGAAAAGGAAAGCCGTAAATTTACGTCATTCGTTACGCATAACGGACAATATCAGTTCTGCAAAGTTCCGTTTGGATTAGCAAACTCGCCTGGAGTCTTTCAAAGACACATCAACGCCATCTTTAGGGATCTGACACGTAAGGGTATCGCTTTTCCATATGTAGACGATATTATAGTACCTGGCAAAAGTGAAGACGAAGTTTTATTCAACCTTAAAGTAGTTCTAAAACAATGCGAAGACTATGGACTGGTACTAAATCTGAAGAAATGTTGTTTTCTAAAAACTAAAATAGAGTTTTTGGGTCATATAATCGAGGACCACAAGATCAGCATTTCAGAAGCAAAGACGAGAGCCGTGAGCAACTATCCAATGCCTATTAACCAGAAACAGCTGCAGAGTTTTTTGGGTCTTGTTGGCTATTTTCGAAAATTTATTTTAAATTTTTCACTTATCGCAAAGCCTCTTACAGATCTGATGAAGCAAAATGTAAAATTCTACCTTGGTGAAAAAGAAGTCCACGCAATCAACTTGTTGAAAAATTTAATCACGAAAAAGCCTATATTGAAGATTTTTCATCCTCAACATGAAACTGAACTTCACACGGACGCTTCAGTAGATGGATTTGGCGCAGTTCTTTTCCAAAAATCACCTGACGACGACCTTCTACACCCCGTTTATTATATGAGTAAGAAGACAACAGACGCTGAAAGAAAGTACTCGAGCTACGAACTAGAAATTCTCGCTGTGGTAGAGGCTTTTCAAAGATTTAGAGTGTATTTGATTGGAAACACTTTAAGCTCATCAGTGACTGCAACGCCTTTACAAAAACGATGGAGAAACGATGCGTATGTGCCAGAGTAGCTAGATGGATTATTTTGCTTCAAGATTTCGACATGGTTGTGGAACACAGATCGGGTTCACGACTACGTCATGCAGACGCCCTAAGTAGATATCCAGTAATGATGATATCCGAGGACAGCTTACACAGTAAGTTGAAGCTTCTACAAACTCAGGACGATGAGATCAAAGCTATTATAGATGTTCTTGCCGAAAAATCGAAACGAAACGAAACGAAAAAACAACAACTATTTTATGAAATCTGGTCTTCTACATAAATTGGTCGACGAGCATGAGCTAATAGTAGTTCCATCAGCATTTCAACGTGAAGTTATAAAGAGGGCACACGAAAGAGGACACTTCTCTGTTAAAAAAACGAAGGACATCATTGGCAAAGAATACTATATTCCTAAACTTGACGAAAAAATTCAGCAGCAGATTCGATGCTGTATTCCATGTATTGTCTTAAACCGGAAACTTGGAAAGAAAGAAGGAGAACTTCATCCACTGGGAAAAGAAGAAACGCCATTGCAGACATACCACATCGATTTTCTTGGTCCTATGGAATCTACACATCGTCAGTATAAACACATTCTGGCAGTTATCGACGGATTTACCAAGTTCTGTTGGCTGTACCCAACCAAGATGAGCGCAGCTAGCGAAGTGATATCACGGTTGCAGATGCAGAGTTCAATCTTTGGAAACCCTGTACAGATTATATCTGACCGTGGCGCGGCATTCACTTCTGACGACTTCAAAAAATACTTTGAAGATGAAAATATTCAACATCATGCTGTTACTACCGGACTACCACGCGCAAATGGCCAAATTGAACGTCTCAACGCTATCATCATACCGGTCTTGGCTAAGCTTTCAATCGAAGATCCGAGCAAATGGTACAAGTTTGTGAATAAGGTGCAGCAAACCATAAACTCAACGTACAGCCGAAGCACGCAGATGACCCCGTTTGAGTTACTAGTTGGCATTAAAATGCGAACAAAGAAAGATGTCGGACTCAAACAAATCATCGACGACGAGATGATACAAATGTTCACGAACAATCGGGACGAGTTCAGAAAAAACGCTAAAAAACAAATCTTATCTCTACAGGTCGAAAATAAGAACACGTACAACCTAAGACGTAAGCCTGCATCCAAATATAAAGTCGGAGATCTTGTCGCTATTAAGAGAACTCAGCTAGGTGGTGGGCTAAAGCTCAAGCCCAAATATCTTGGTCCATATCGTGTCATCAAGGTGAAGCCTCAGGACACCTACGATGTGGTGAAAGATGCATTCTTCAGCGATGGACCCAAGCATACATCAACATGTGCGGAGTACATGAAACCATGGTTGCCTTTGAACGGCGACGACGCATTCGGGACGAATGTATAGAAGGATGGCCGAGTTGTGGGATTGGGTCTGGCAACACCATTCGGACTAGCCACTTCTCATACACAACACTGTTGCGAAGCGTAACAACACTGGTAAAAGAGAGTATCGATCGAGAAGGCGAAGAGAGAAGTTGTTTTTGGTGAACGACGCTGCATTACGACGCTAACCAGGCTTGGTATATTCAACCCTAAATTATTAAAATATGACTCATTATCACATTTAAACGCTGAAAAAATAATAAATATTAAAACATCAACTTGGTTAAAGACAACTACTAATGAAATTTTAATCATTTCCCATATTCCAGGTGAAATTATAAATACCGCACAGTTTGACATTATTCCTTACCCTGACAACAATAATAACATTTTAACCAAATTATACATAACAGTATGTAAATGTATTAAATCAAAATTGTATTAACAGAGAAATAATTATTGATGGAAATAATATGATTGA
The DNA here is from genome assembly GCA_018903735.1 of Drosophila cardini. NCBI lineage: Eukaryota > Metazoa > Arthropoda > Insecta > Diptera > Drosophilidae > Drosophila > Drosophila cardini. Next base: position 13,926 of record JAEIGM010000352.1, read on the forward strand.
AGCCCTAAATTGTTCAATCCAATTAGATGAAATGTTAATAAACAATACTATGTTAGATTATACGCAAATAATTTACATAAATAATAATGTAACTAAATTAGAACCATTGTTATATGTCCAAACTAAAGAAATTATCTTACAGCAAACAAAATTGTATAACACGTTCCAAATTATTACTATAACCACTTTAATAATTATTTTAATCGCATTAATTATGTACATTATCTTTAAATATAACAAGTAAGAAAGGCTACAGTCGAGCGAGCCGACTGTAAAAGACCCCGAACTCACGGAAGTGCTCATTTTCCATACGAAAAAGAAGAAAAACGGAGTTATTCACATTTTGTATACATACATATTTATATAAAAATGTATGTAAATATATACACAATTAAATGCACAATTTCCTTACTTTGCTTATTTTAAAAATAAGCCGTTTTTACATAAGTATGTAAATGTTTTAAATATCGAAATACTTCTTCTTATTATTCAATGTTTTGGGAACAGTTTTTAAAATAAAAGAAATATAATTTATTTAAAATAGTGCTTATAATTAAAATAGAAAATTTATATATTAACTTTGACTGGGACTCGAACCTGCGACCCATGCCGATTTGCAAATGAACGAACCGTAACCCTACCAACTGGTCCACGCTCTACTTCCAAATCGCGTTGATTATTCTCATTGACATTTAATATAAGGCGGGAGTGCAATTTAAAATGTGTTATCATGCGAGACAACAACTATACAAATAAGTATGTATTAGAATTGAAATCTTTTATTCAAAATGGTAAAAATTAAAACAATATCTGCGTTCAGTAGCATTGTATGAATCTGTATAGTAACAGAATTTATTTTTGGCGCGTCCCAAAATCAGTTCGGAACAAGTACCAATGAGCGCTAAATGCCGATCAACTGAACAACTTACTTCAATTGAACTACGTTAAGCAGTTCAAAGCAGTTGAACAAGTGCAAAGCATAAGCAAAAATATGTATGCATGTATGTATGAATGTGTATGTATATACACATTAATAAATGTATGTACGTGCAAGGGAGTTTTCTGAATTGTTTTGGACTTTCGTATTACTTTTTTTTAGCGTACCATGTTACGCAAATACATTTTAAATACAAATAAACGTTATTATTATTTAAAATAGTTTTACAATTTGTGTTAAAATTAAAAAATTTGTATTTAACTTTGGCTGGACTCGAACCTGGGACCCACGCGGATTTGCAAAATAATGAACCGGGACCCTACCAATAAGACCACGCTCTGCTGATAAATCAGTTGGATTATTTTCATTCACATGCAATAATTGCTTGTTTAACTCAGTACACTGCTTGCTGCAGTTTGTGTAGGTAAACGTAGACTTTTCTATTGCAAGCAGTGCAAACAAACAATTTGTATATAAAATTCAGCATTTTTGATTAATTTGTTTTATATGTTGTTGTTGTCCGATTTGGACCAAATTTGGTGGGGATATTTTTAATAATTATACACACATCCTCTGTGAGTTTGGTTGCGATCGCTCAACCAACACTACATGTCTTCATACAAATTTTTTATTTTTGACCGGTTTGTCCTATGGGAGCTATAGGCTATAGTTGTCCGATCCGGAACAAACTTGGTGAGGATTGTTATAATGGTACTATACACATATTGTGTGAATTTGGTCTCTCTAGCTCTAGTCGTTTTCAAGTTATGGCGATGTGAAAATAGTTTTTTACAATTTGCGGGGGCGGTGGGGGGCGTGGCAAAAATTTGAAATAAACTTGCACTGCGTACACTACAGACGGACTTTCATTCCAAATTTGGTGTCTCTAGCTCTTGTAGTTTAGAAGATCCAGGTGTTCATACAGACGGACGGACAGACGGACAGACAGACAGACAGACGGACAGACGGACATCGCTATATCGTCTCGGCTGTTGATGCTGATCAAGAATATATATACTTTATGGGGTCGGAAAAGCCTCCTTCTACCTGTTACGCACATTTCGCTTCAGACAAACCTAATAGACCCCTATACTCTTTTTTAGAGTACGGGGTCTAAAAAGATAATAATTAGACTATTAATCTGGGAGAACAAACAAACAAATTGATCCAACATTTGTTGCAAGGGCTGTTAAAAACCCAGAAAAACCCAAACAGATCAAAAAAATTTTGCCAAAACTAGCTCGAAAGATCACTGATTTAAGAGGAAGAATGGATGGCAGAGACTCCATTCTTACTGCCCTTGGAAATCAGAGATATAACGGAGTTGGCTGTAAAGAGAAGCTGGAAGAGAGAGAGAGAGATGTATCAATCAATCTATAGTGTTCATAATAATTAGCGCATAATACCCGAAAACGATTGTGCAAAGCATAGTCAGTTGTGCATGTTGGTAGAGATAAAGGTATGTAGTACCTAGAGGTCCTGGAGGGAATATTAAATTAAAGGCGTTCTAAAAGAGATAGGGAGCAGATATCACCAATTATTAATTTATGGAGGAAGATTACCCCAAGAACTCTTCTCCGATTAGTAAGGGATGGAAGATTCAGAAGCAAGAGTCTGTTAGTATAAGATGGAAGGCGAAGATTAGGGTCCCAATTAAGTCCACGAAGCGCGAAGAGTAAAAACTGCTTCTGCACTGACTCAATTAAAGCTTGACCATGAGCATGTTGAGGAGACCAGACACATGAACAATACTCAAGAATGGGACGGACTAGGGATGTGTAAGGAAGTTTGGTGACGAATGGATCATTAAATTCCTTAGACCAGCGTTTAATAAATAAAAGAGTTCCCTTTGCTTTATTAACTACAGTGGAAATATGATGTGTGAAACTTAATTTATTATCAAAAAGAACACCGAGGTCAACGACTGACAATATACGTTTTAAAGGTATATTGTCAATGTGATAGTTGGCTAAGTAAGGAGTCACCCTGTTAAATGTCATAAACAGGCATTTAGAAAAATTTATGTTCAAGTGATTAGTTATGCACCAGTTGTGCATTTAAATCATCTTGAAGAAGCGTATGATCTGGGGGATCCTTATAAGACAATAAAAATTTCACGTCATCGGCATACATAAGTATACGACAATGGGCTAGTGAAGAAGGAAGGTCATTTATAAAAAGATTGAAAAATAGGAGGCCTAGGTGACTACCCTGGGGAACTCCAGAAGTAACGAAGACAGATTTAGATATGGCTGATCTAAGCATAACCCTTTGGGTCCTACCTGTAAGATATGATGATATCCACAGAAGAAGGGAAGGTGGGAAGCCTAAAATGCATAGTTTATGCAGAAGGAGGTTATGATTAACAGAGTCAAACGCTTTTACTGAAATCAGTATAGATGACATCAGTTTGCATTCTATTAAGGAATGCCTCATTTACAAAAAGAGGTAAATTCCAATAGATTGGTCGAAGTCGACCGACTCTTAACAAAACCGTGTTGGGCAGGGAAGATAATTGACTTGCAGAGGTGTTGCAAAGTCGAAGTAATTATCTTTTCGAAGAGCTTTGGGATTGCGGACAACTTCGCAATTGCCCTGTAGTTGGGTATATCCGACTTGCAACCTTTTTTATGCAGAAATATAATGTAAGATTCTTTCCAAAGGGAAGGAAAGACAGAGGATTCCAAAGAGTGGTTAAAAAGAATATAAAGAGGTTAATTACATATCGTATTGAATATCGTTATATAACATATCGTATCGTATGTATATATCGTATTGGATATCGATATATGATATATCGTATCGTATGCATACATGTGCGTGCATCGTCCGTAGGCAGCGCTGTCGATACACAAGCAGCGAAAACGTTCGCTCACATGTTTATATGTAATGACTGTAAAAGACCCCGTACTCATAGTATTTGCAATAAAACACTTTGAAACAAAACAATCAGTTTGTAATAGGGATGCAAATCGCCAAGAAAATGCCGATATCGATATTAATTAAAATATCACATCAAATCAAATACGCTATAGATATGGACATAATGACCAAATATAGCATTCGAGATCATATCGCAATTATAATTACTATCGTATTGAATATCGATATATGATTTATCGTATCGTATGCATACATGTGCATGCATCGTCCGCGAGCAGCGCTGTCGCTACACAAGCAGCGAAAACGTTCGCTCACATGTTTATATGCTTCTGTCTCGCTTGCACACATGCATTGACATTGCGTGCAATTGTTAACTTTGTTACGTGCCTAGCTCTTTTGTTTATTGTCCGATTTGTATGCAACTTTCAGGATAGTTTGTTATCACTCTGTCTCCAAACAAATTTCATATTACAATACCGTATGATAAGTGCAAATGCCTTAAAAATGGCATTGAAGTTTGAAAATTATTTCATTCTTGTGATAAAACGGGGGCGTGGCAGTCCAAAAAAATGCATTTATGCTGTCCTCTAGCAACCTACATACCAAAAATGGTATTCCTAAGTGCTATAGTTACTGAGATATTCGCTTAAAACATCAATTTTTTTCGTAGGTGACCATAGTTTTTTACAATTTGCGGAGGCGGTAAGGGGCGTGGCAAAGATTTGGAACAAACCTGATCTGCCTGACATAATGACGGACTTTCATTCTAAATTTGGTGGCTCTAGCTTTTGTAGTTTAAAAGATCCAGGTGTTCATACGGACAGACGGACGGACAGACAGACAGACGGACATGGCTATATTGTCTCGGCTGTTGATGCTGATCAAGAATATATATACTTTATGGGGTCGGCCACGCCTCCTTCTGCCTGTTACGCACATTTCGCTTCAGACAAACTTAATAGACCCCTCTACTCTTTTTTAGAGTACGGGGTCTAATAAAGGTAATAATACTGTCGGCATTATATTATTTAATCTATATTGGAGTATAACAATGGATAGTATTTGCAATAAAACTCTTTGAAACAAAAACATCAGTTTGTAATAGGGATGTGAATTTCCAAGAAAATACCGATATCGTTATTAATTAAAATATCACATTAAATCACATATCGCGTTCGATATCGATATTATCTATAACAGACAATATAGATATCGACATAATGACCAATTGTCGCATTCAATATGATATCGCAATTATAATTTATTTATTTATTTATTTATTAACACAGACTAAAAGCAGTCGCGAGTATTTAATTTAATTATATGATTACGTTTTGTATACTAATATATAATTTAAATTTACATAGTATTAAAAGTAATAATTAAAAATTTTAAATTTAAATTAAACTGAAAAACCAACTTAAGCTTTAATAAACAAAGTCAATGCTAAAATCTACGCAAAGATAAACTTTAACAATAATACAGACTTAATTTACCACGCCTTCAATGGCTTTCTTACTCCCTACTAATTAAATATAACAAAAACAAGTAAGAAAGGCTACAGTCAAGCTAGCCGACTGTAAAAGACCCCGTACTCATAGTATTTGCAATAAAACACTTTGAAACAAAACAATCAGTTTGTAATAGGGATGCAAATCGCCAAGAAAATGCCGATATCGATATTAATTAAAATATCACATCAAATCAAATACGCTATAGATATGGACATAATGACCAAATATAGCATTCGAGATCATATCGCAATTATAATTACTATCGTATTGAATATCGATATATGATTTATCGTATCGTATGCATACATGTGCATGCATCGTCCGCGAGCAGCGCTGTCGCTACACAAGCAGCGAAAACGTTCGCTCACATGTTTATATGCTTCTGTCTCGCTTGCACACATGCATTGGCATTGCGTGAAATTGTTAATTTTGTTACGTGTCTAGCTCTTTTGTTAGACCCCGTACTCTAAAAAAGAGTAGAGGGGTCTATTAGGTTTGTCTGAAGCGAAATGTGCGTAACAGGCAGAAGGAGGCGTGGCTGACCCCATAAAGTATATATATTCTTGATCAGCATCAACAGCCGAGACGATATATCCATGTCCGTCTGTCCGTCTGTCTGTCTGTCCGTCTGTCCGTCCGTCCGTCCGTCTGTCCGTATGAACACCTGGATCTTTTAAACTACAAAAGCTAGAGCCACCAAATTTAGAATGAAAGTCCGTCTTTATGTCAGGCAGATCAAGTTTATTTCAAATCTTTGCCACGCTCCTTACCGCCCCCGCAAATTGTATAAAACTATGGTCACCTAGGAAAAAATTGATGTTTTAAGCGAATATCTCAGTAACTATAGCACTTAGGAGTACCGTTTTTGGTATACAGGTTGCTAGAGACAGCATAAATGCATTGTCATTAAAATTTTTGTACTGCCACGCCCCGTTTTCCCACACGAAAGAAATAATTTTCAAACTTCAATGCCATTTTTAAGGCATTTGCACTTATCGTACGGTATTGTAATTTCAAATTCGTTTGGAGACAAAGTATCACAAACTATCCTGAAAGTTGCATGCAAATCGGACAATAAACAAAAGAGCTAGACACTTAACAAAATTAAAAATTGCACGCAATGCCAATGCATGTGTGCAAGCGAGACAGAAGCATATAAACATGTGAGCGAACGTTTTCGCTGCTTGTGTAGCGACAGCGCTGCTCGCGGACGATGCATGCACATGTATGCATACGATACGATAAATCATATATCGATATTCAATACGATAGTAATTATAATTGCGATATGATCTCGAATGCTATATTTGGTCATTATGTCCATATCTATAGCGTATTTGATTTGATGTGATATTTTAATTAATATCGATATCGGCATTTTCTTGGCGATTTGCATCCCTATTACAAACTGATTGTTTTGTTTCAAAGTGTTTTATTGAAAATACTATGAGTACGGGGTCTTTTACAGTCGGCTAGCTTGACTGTAGCCTTTCTTACTTGTTTTAAAATCCTTTCAAATCTTCAGATATGCGATTGGAACATGGTTTTTGATTTACCTTGCGCATAGATGAGCAAAGGGTCAGTACGCTGACAAAATTAATTAATTAGACCCCGTACTCTAAAAAAGAGTATAATGGTCTATGAGGTTTGTCTGAAGCGAAATGTGCGTAACAGGCAGAAGGAGGCGTGGCCGACCCCATAAAGTATATATATTCTTGATCAGCATCAACAGCCGAGACGATATAGCAATGTCCGTCTGTCCGTCTGTCCATCTGTCCGTCCGTCCGTCTGTCCGTCCGTCTGTATGAACACCTGGATATTCTAAACTACAAGAGCTAGAGCCACCAAATTTGGAATGAAAGTCCGTCTGCTTCGCGAGCAGATCAAGTTTATTTCAAATTTTTGCCACGCCCCCTACCGCCCCCGCAAATTGAAAAAAACTTTATTCACATCACCATATTGAAAACGATTAGAGCTAGAGAGACCAAATTCACACAATATGTGTATGGTACCATTATAACTATCCTCACCAAGTTTGGTCCGGATCGGACAACTATAGCCTATAGCTCCCATAGGACAAATCGGTCGAAAATGGGTGATATGTATGGAGACTTGAAGTTGTAGTTGAGCGATTGCAACCAAACTAACACTATATGTGTATGGTACCATTATTACTATCCTCACCAAGTTTGGTCCGAATCGGACAACTAAAGCCTATAGCTCCCATAGGACAAATCGGTCGAAAATGGGTGATTTGTATGGAGACTTGGAGTTTTAGTTGAGCGATTGCAACCAAACTAACATATTATGTGTATGGTACCATTATAAATATCCTCACCAAGTTTGGTACGGATCGGACAACTATGGCCTATTGCTCCCATAGAACAAATCGGTCGAAAATGGGTGATTTGTATGGAGACTTGAAGTTTTAGTTGAGCGATTGCAACCAAACTAACATATTATGTGTATGGTACCATTATAAATATCCTTATCAAGTTTGGTACGGATCGGACAACTATGGCCTATAGCTCCCATAGGACAAATCGGTCGAAAATGGGTGATTTGTATGGAGACTTGAAGTTTTAGTTGAGCGATTGCAACCAAACTAACATATTATGTGTATGGTACCATTATAAATATCATCACCAAGTTTGGTCCGGATCGGACAACTATAGCCTATAGCTCCCATAGGTCAAATCGGTCGAAAATTGGTGATTTGTATGGAAAACGTGCACTAGAAGGAGTACGGGGTCTTTTACAGTCGGCTCGCTCAACTGTAGCCTTTCTTACTTGTTTTAAAATCCTTTCAAATCTTCAGATGTGCGATTGGAACATGGCTTTTGATTTAACTTGCGCAAAGACGAGCAAAGGGTCAGTACACTGACAAAATTAATTAATTTTTACAATACATATTACATTTTATTGCCTTGATCGCGTTGGATTCTTGCGTCGACTTAATTCACGAAAGAAAAGTGACAGGAGGCTCTCAAACAAATGAACGGCTTTATCACACTTTCAACGCCAAAATGCCCTCAGCATTATCCGCAACGGGGTAGCTCCAGCGATCAAGCACAAGTAGTCCGAAACAGGTTGTTATGTGCGGTCTGTGTGCGCCTCCAAAGATGTGTACAGCGTCGTTGGTCGCGTGGACGATGGCCGCAAACAATGTTATACTATACGACGATACTTCAGATGTGCGCCGTGGTGGCATCAAATATGTGGCTGTAGCACGTATTCCTTGTCTTCTTCGAGGGAAACACACTCCAAAAACTAATTTTGGGCTTGGCCTTTATGAATTTACTAAATAAGTGCACTTAGGCACGCCGCAAAATTTGTCGGCACTTTTAGTGCAATAAAACAAGACAAATTGATGAAAGTATGTTCGATGACCAAAAATTAATTTTACACTTAATCACTTGATGCAACTAGGCCGATCGAGGAGTCGACAACTACTCAAAATATCGTATGCCCAAAGGTGATGCATGCATTATCGATTAATCGCATACATGGTTGAATCCTGCCATCGATCGATAGTTAACTGTCCTCTAACATAACAGCTATCGTGAAACAGTCGCGTACAAAATAATGCATACAAAAAATTTTACTTTTATGTGTTGCAAACGTTACGGCGCACCCCTACACATTGTGTAGTACACAACCTATTCTGTGTTCGTTTTCCGTAATTGTTTGTTACAAATTGTCGTTTTTAAGTTCCATTTATACGATGCATACATACGATCTGCCAATAAGGCAAACTGCAAGTGTCATTAAATCGCGAGACTGTGTTCAAAGTGCCCTTTCCAATATTTTTATACTCTCTGCAAGAGAGAGTAAATTGGGTTTGTGCAAAAAAAAAAGTATGTAACAGTCAGAAGGAGGCGTGGCAGACCCCATAAAGTATATATATTCTTGATCAGCATCACAAGCCGAGTCGATATAACCATGTCCGTCTGTCTGTCCGTCTGTCTGTCTGTCTGTCTGTCCGTCCGTATCAACAAACAGATTTCGGAGATGGTAAGAGCTACAAGTTCGAATTTAGTCACTATCGACTCGATATTAAGTCAGTCAATACAAGAATCATTTTTTTTGATGCCACGCCCCATTCGTCCACAATGAGCAAAAAACTAGACACACCTCGTAAAAAATTGATGTTTTAGGTGAATATCTCAGTAACTATGGCATTTAGGAACACCAATTTTGGTGTGAAGGTTCCTAGTCAAGCCATTAATATAATGTCATTTTAAATTTGTTGGCTCCCACGCCCCCTTTTCTCACAAGAAATAAAATACTTTTCAAACTTCAATGCCGATTTTAAGGCAGATGTTCTTATCGTACAGTCTTGTTATTTCAAATTCGTTTGGAGACAAAATATATTAAACTATCCTGAAAGTTGCATATAAATCGGACAATAAACAAAAGAGCTAGACATGTAAGAAAGTTAATAATTTAACGCCATTTCACTGCATGTGTGCAAGCGAGACAGAAACATACAAACATGTGAGCGAACGTATTCGCTGCTTGCGTAGCTTAGCGGCAGCGCTGCCCGCGAATGCTGGCTGTGCCGACCAATTGTGTATGTATTACATATACACACATAAATTTGTATGTGCATACATATAATATCAAATGTATATGTCGGAGCGTACTGTATTTACGCACTGTATGTGATTGTTGCTGTGTACTGCACGTACACACTGTGTGGCTGTGTATGTGTGTATTTATATTCTGGTTTACACCAGAATCCTACATGTGCCAAAGCGAACGGTATGCACGCACTGTGTATGTGTGTTGCTGATTGGTCCTTGGCATTTTGTAGTTTTGGAAGGTACCGTTTTAGCGCGGCGACGGCGCCACGACACTGTCGCCAAGCGTGGTTCGATGGTAGGCACAAAAGGATAAGTGTGCGACGCAAGTCAGTTCTTTGGTAGACTTCGGCCACCGAAACACGCTGCGCGATTAGAAAATGGATCAAGTTAATGACGCGTTTATATCAGAAGTGGGATCGGGCTCGGCACCTAACAACGAAGCTGAGCCGTGGAAAGCTCTAATAGAGTTGCAAAATAAAAACTTAACAGAACTCGTTAAAACATTTCAAGCAACGATTTCCGAAAAAACGAGTAAAATCGCCGTTGTGCTGCCAAAATTCAATGCAGACCTTGTTGGCGCCGATGCGTCGGCATGGTGCTCTACGGCGAACATTATTTTGGCAGAAAATGATATAAAAGGTAGTGCCCTTGTGACGGTGTTAAGTGCAGCGATGGAAGGTAGTGCCTCACAATGGCTTGCGCGGACTTGTTATCCAGAAATGAATTGGCCCGAGTTCAAGCAACTATTCATTCAACAGTTCACTAATGTTGAAACACCAGCGGCTATGTTTCTGACAATGCTAACTAACAGTCCGAGCGACGGTGAATGCCTTTCGAATTATGCTGGTCGTATGATGACGTCGCTTATTGTGAAATGGCGTGAAATGGATGTAGAGGAGATTGCAGCTTCCGTAACGCTTGCTAGGCTGGCTCAAGTTGATAGCAGATTGCAGCGCATGACCTTCACCTCAAATGTGCGCACCAGATGTGATTTGCAAACCGAGTTAAAAGCATTCACATTCAACAAAAGGAAGATGACGTCGCGGGAAGAAATGTCTTTGCTTGACATCAAGAGGCAAAAACTTTCAACAATTAAGTGCCACTTTTGTGGAAAGTTAGGCCACAAGATCAACGAATGCAGAGCTAGACAGCAGCAAAATCATTCGCCTCGTGCTATGGACCGTAATGGCAGCAGCGCATGGAGTCACCGTCAAAAATCTGATGTAACCTGCTTCAAGTGTGGAGAGCGTGGCCATATTTCTACACAATGCAGTAAACCCAAAACGGACAACAGCAAGGATACACATTCTGTAAAGAGAGTGCAACTGTGCGAAGTTGTTGAGCCTAAAGGAGAGATGGTTCATCAAGGAATGACATTTGCTACAACGTTTGACTCTGGCGCGGAGTGTTCATTAATCAAACAACAGATAAGTGCTAAGCTAGCTGGTAAAAGATTAAATAATGTTGTGAGGTTAGAAGGCATTGGCAATGGCAGTGTTTGCAGCACATTGCAAATACTTACCAACGTAAATATTAATAATTATCAAATTGAGGTTTTGTTTCATGCTTTAGACAATAATTTTATGAAAAATGACATAATTATTGGTCGAGAAATATTGTCGCCTGGATTTAATGTCATAATTTCACCAGGGAAATTTGAAATTGTTAAAACAAAAACTGTTAATAATTGTGTTAACGAAGATAAATTTTATGACTTAGACACAGATCTTGTTGGTGAAGACTGTGATGAATTAAAAAGTTTGTTGGAAAATTATTCAAAATATTTTATCAATGGGATTCCTTTGTCTAGAGTTAGTTCGGGTAAAATGAAAATTAAACTAAATGACCCAAGAAAAATTGTCCAAAGGAGACCATACAGGCTCAGTCCAAGCGAAAGGGAATTGGTTCGAAATAAGATTAGGGAGCTATTGGAATGCAAAGTAATAAAGCCGAGTTGCTCACCCTTCGCAAGTCCCATAATGCTGGTAAACAAAAAAGACGGCTCCCATCGCTTGTGTGTAGATTACCGGGAATTAAATGGTAATACCGTTGCTGATAGATACCCTTTGCCCCTTATATCAGACCAGATTGCCAGGCTTCATGGAGCAAAATATTTCACATGCCTAGATATAGCAAGTGGATATTATTAAATACCCATGCATGAAGACTCAGTAGAGTGTACAGCGTTCGTCACTCCAGACGGACAATATGAATTCTTAGCAATGCCGTTTGGGCTTAAAAATGCGCCTTCAGTTTTTCAGCGTACCATTATACAAGCCCTGCGAGATCTTGCTAATACATTTGTGGTCGTTTATATGGACGACGTAATGGTAGCTGCTTCAACGAAAACTGAGGCTTTAGAAAGATTAAAGATTACCCTTGACTGTCTTACGTCTGCCGGATTTTCCTTTAATATAAAAAAATGTTCTTTTCTTAAGTCAACAGTACAGTATTTGGGATACGAAGTGAGTGCAGGTGAAATTCGTCCAAATTCGCTTAAAATTGCTGCGTTAACTGCATTACCACCTCCTCAGTCGGTCCCAGCTTTAAGACAATTTATAGGGCTGGCGTCTTATTTTAGGCAATTTATGCAAGGATTTTCTTGTTTTATGAAGCCTTTATATCTGTTGACCTCAGGGAAGAACGAGTTTGTTTGGGAACCAGAACATGAGCAAATAAGAAAGAAGGTTGTCTCTATACTTACACAGAAGCCAGTCTTGGTAATTTTCGACCCGCAGTATCCAATCGAGTTGCATACTGATGCAAGTTCTCGTGGATACGGTGCCATCTTGTTACATAAAATCAACAACAAGTCGCATGTCATCGAATATTTCAGTAAAGCTGCTTCGCCTGCAGAGTCTCGGTACCATTCTTACGAATTGGAGACTCTTGCTGTTGTTTTGTCCATAAAACATTTTCGCCATTATTTACTGGGTAGAAATTTTGTTGTTTTTACTGACTGTAATTCCCCTTAAGGCATCAAGGACTAAACATGATCTGTCTCCCAGGGCGCAAAGATGGTGGGCTTACTTACAATCGTTTACGTTTGAATTACAGTATAGAGAAGGTAAACGAATGGCTCACGCTGATTTTTTTTCAAGAAATTTACCTTCAACTAAGTTGCTGGCCACAAATTGTAAAGCTTCTGAAAAACGAGTTTGCTTGGCAGAAATTTCCAGCAATTGGCTTTTGGCTGAACAACGTCAAGATTCCGAAATAGTTAGCATCGTAAAGAAATTAAAAGACAATTCTCTTTCCATAGACGTTGCAAAAACTTATGAGTTGAGAGCAGGAATACTTTATCGAAAAATTCAGCGTAATGGTAGAACTCGATCCTTATCAATTGTTCCTCGAGTGTTTAGATGGTCCGTGATAAACCAAATTCATGAATCAATTATGCATTTAGGATGGGAAAAGACGCTAGACAAGGCCTATGACTATTACTGGTTCGATAATATGTCCAAATATATTCGAAAATTTGATGAAAATTGAATCACTTGCAAAGTGTCATAGTCCTCTTCTGGTAAAATTCAAGCTAGTCTTCATCCAATCCCAAAGGTAAGCACACCTTGGCATACTATTCACATAGATATAAGTGGGAAGTTGAGTGGGAAGTCTGATCAAAAAGAGTATATCATCGTTCAAGTAGATGCCTTTACTAAATTCGTTTTGTTAACTCACACCCTTAAAATAGATGCTGAAAACTGCATAAATGCTGTGACGGCGGGAATATCTTTATTTGGAGTACCAAATCGCATAATAGCAGATCAGGGTAGGTGTTTTGCCAGCGCAAGATTCAGTGAGTTTTGTGCGCAACAAAAGATAAATTTGCATTTGATTGCAACCGGTGCAAGCAGAGCAGGTTGAACGCACTATGGGTACTTTGAAAAATTTATTAACCGCAGTCGAAACTAGCAGCAGGTCTTGGCAAGATGCACTGGGAGAAATCCAGTTGGCCTTAAACTGTACGGTGAGCCGGGTGACAAAGGCAAGTCCTTTAGAATTGTTTATTGGTAAAGTTGCTCGACCATTGGGGTTACTTCCACTCTGCGACACGGTTGATGAGATTGATTTGCCAGCAGTACGAGCTCAAGCAATTCAAAATATTTCGGCTTCAGCAACATATAGCAAGACACAATTTGATAAAAACAAAGCTAGAGTTGTGGAATGCAAAGTTGGCGATTTCGTATTATTAAACAAGAAAGAATGCTATAGTCGCCTCGCGACTTTAGGATACCCGTTACTCAGTTTAATTATATTATTAACAATATAATATATTATTAATAATATTAATAATATTACAATCGGTTAGGTAATCGACCCTATTGATTTTAATTCAGATGACTTGAGAAACGCAGAAAATTTTCATACAAAATCATATTTACAGCGTATTTTTGACCGATCGTCCCTATGGGAGCTATACGATATAGTCGTCCGATTTGAATGAAACTTGGTCAACATATTTATATTATTGACAGATACAGATGCTTGGCCAATGCAAAAGTTATTCATATAAATTCATATTTGGAGCGTATTTTTGACCGATTGTCCCTATGGGAGCTATATGATATAGTTGTCCGATTTGGATCAAACTTGGTCAGTATACGTAATCCCTAGACGTGTACTTTCTGTGTCAATTTGGTTTAGATAGCATTACTAACAAAAAAGTTTTCTATACTAAAACATGCTATTTTTACCTGTTTTTACCTTTGTATGCACATAGAACGCCCTAAAGTGGGCGTGTCAAAAAACAAGCAAACTTGTACTGCTTGGGCATTTTATCTTTCGTTTGCGACCACTCGGGCCTTTCTAGCTCTTATAGTCTCTGAGATCCTTTTGTTCACACAGACGGACAGACGGACAGACGGATGGACGGACAGACGGACAGACGGACATAGCTATATCGACTCGGCTAGTCATGCTGATCAAGAATATATATACTTTATGGGGTCTGCCATGTCTCCTTCTCCCTGTTACATACATTGCAACGAATACAATATACCCTTTTACTCTACGAGTAACGGGTATAAAAATGAGGAGAGGCATCAAACAAAACTTGACCCAAAGTTTAGCGGCCCTTTTGAAATAATCGAATTATTAGACGGGAATAGGTATGTGCTGAGGTCATTGACAAACAATAGGAAATATAAATATGCTCATGACGATGTGCGAAAAATGCCAGATGGTTATGTACCAGTTGAATATGAAACTGTTGAAACAGACAGTAGTCAAAATGTTGAAAGTGAAACTGTTGAAACAGACAGTAGTCAAAATGTTGAAAGTGAAACTGTTAAAACAGACAGCACAGGTGCCTGAAGGGCTAGAAATGAAATGCAAGCACAAGTGCAAAACAGTTGTTTTGATCATGGCGTGTAGAGCATAAGATACGATGTTTAAAATTTTATTAAGTTAATGATAATGAAAATATATGAATTAAGTTAAAATAAAATGTTTGTTTAAGAATGAAAAAAAAAAAAAAAAAAAAAAAAAAATGAATAATGAATAATGAATGAATTTGAAGATTACGTTGTCAATGTTTAGTAGCAGTTTTGTAAGAAAACTCATTTTTGTTAAACTGAAATTTTTATAATTTGTTAATAAAAATGTTTTATGTATATCGCAAAGTATATTTTGGAAGTATTACACGAGGACGTGCCAAGGTCAGGATGGCCGTGTCGGAGCGTACTGTATTTACGCACTGTATGTGATTGTTGCTGTGTACTGCACGTACACACTGTGTGGCTGTGTATGTGTGTATGGATATTCTGGTTTACACTAGAATCCTACATGTGCCAAAGCGAACGGTATGCACGCACTGTGTATGTGTGTTGCGGAGTATGGGAATTCTGGTTTTCACCAGATTTCCTAATTTCATCATATTAGTAATATTGCATCAGCCGCTAACTGAGCTCTGATTGGTCCTTGGCATTTTGTAGTTTTGGAAGGTACCGTTTTAGCGCGGCGACGGCGCCACGACCCTGTTAATTTCCACTTCCAACATCCACCACTAGCAGAACCGCTGAGACGCTGTCAGTGTCGTCACTCCAGTAGCACCAAGCGGCACTACTCTTGAATTCACGGGTGAATTCCTCGATCAATTCCTTGATCAATTTCTTGAACAATTCTCGATCAATTCCTTGATTGACTTATTTTACTATTAACATCCGCGTAAATTTTTGCTATAGTCAGATAATCCCCGCACGATCTTCGAATGTGTAAATCGATAGCAGTCGATAACTTCATTTATAATCGATGTATCGATATTTCCTGATTTTTATCCAAAAAGAAAGGGGAATATATAGAGGTACACATTAAAAATAACATCTACAATTTTTTTTTATTAAATGAAAATTAAGACTATACATTTTTTTTGTTCCTGCTTCTGTAAAATCGCAGAAAAAAATATTTTATAATCGTGGAAAATTATACAAATAAAAAACAAGAAAGATAGGTTATCTTCGGCTCTCCGAAGATTAAATACCCTTGCAGTCATGCATGTTGCGTTCATTGGATTCAGTTACCAGTGGTTCCTATGGATGCTGTATGATATAATAGTCCGATTTAGATGAGATTTGGTCAGTATATGGGGAATAATAGCAAAGGAGTAGTGAGTGAATTTAGCTGAAATTGCTTTAGACTTTACAAATTTTCATACTAAGCCTTTAAACCGATTGTTCCTATGGCAGCTATATGATATAGTGGTTCGATCCGAATGAAATTTGGTCAACAGCTGGGGAATGATGGCAAATGTTTATGGCGTGAGTTTGGTTGAAATCGCTCAATCGACACTGAAAATTTTCATACTTAGCATTTTCATCATTTTCAACCGATTTTTCCTATGGCAGCTATATGATATAGTGGTCCGATTCGGATGAAATTTGGTTTGCACATGGGATTTGGTACTAAATGCATATAGGCTTAATTTGGTTGAAATAGCTCAAGAAAAATTTTTTTTTCAACCGATTGTTCCTATGGGAGCTATATGATATAGTCATCCGATCCGGCCGATTTTAACAAATGATCTGCCTGCAGAGAGAATACACATCTGTACCAAGTTTAATCAAGATAGCTTTAAAACTGAGAGACTAGTTCGCATAGAAACAGACGGACAGACAGACGGAAATGGCTATATCGACTCGCCTGTTGATGCTGATCAAGAATATATACACTTTATGGGGTCGGAGATGCCTCCTTCAATGCGTTACAAACTTCGTGACAAAATTAATATACCCTCTGCAAGGGTATAAAAATATACAGACAAACAATAAAATTCTGAAAGTCACTACCAGAAATCAAAGTAAACAGTTAAATTCCTGCGCAGGAAAAGAAAAAGAAAATAAAATAGAAGATTTGCAAAAGCAATCTCTTAATGCTTCTAAGCCCAACGTATATGACGTCATTGTAAATGACGCAGTACGAAAAGTAGTGACCTTGCGAATAACCAATTCTTTAAGCACATTCAAACATGGCAAGAAAGTTATAGCAAGAATTGACATTTGCGATATGTATACCAATGGAATTCTCGACTTAGGTCAATTTTTTCAAAGGCTCGAAAGAGAAGCCGGTATACTCAATATCAGCCAAGTCAAAGTGGCACCGAGCGAAAAGATCTTTGAAACTATTTCAATAGAATCTTTCAAAAATATGGGCAATAAGATTTTAAAATTTTTAAGAGTAGCGCTACTCAAGCCGGTGACCCTATTATCAAATAATGATAAAGAAAAAGAAGCAATACTGTTTACGTTCCACGACGACCCTATACAAGGAGGTCATACTGGAATATCAAGAACAATAGCCAAAATATAAAGGCATTACTATTGGAAGAATATGACACGAGATATATCTCAATATATAAAAAAATGTAATAAGTGTCAAAAAGCAAAAACAGGTAAGCATACAAAAACTCCATTGACTTTAACCGAAACACCACAACTGGCTTTCGATAGGGTAATTGTGGATACGATCGGTCCACTCCCAAAGTCAGAACAAGGTAATGAATACGCAGTAACTTTAATCTGCGATCTAACCAAATATCTTGTAATAATACCAACAAAAGACAAAAGTGCAAAAACAGTAGCAATAGCTATATTTGAAGATTTTATTCTGCGGTACGGTTCAATGAAGACGTTCGTAACGGACATGGGAACAGAATATAGAAATTCAATAATCGAAGATATTTGCAAAAATTTGCAAATTAAAAACATTACTTCAACTGCACATCATCACCAGACTGTAGGCACTGTGGAGCGAAGCCACCGAACGCTTAATGAATTTTTACGATCATACATTTCAGTTGACACAACTGACTGGGATGTATGGATACGATACTTCGCTTATTGTTTAAATACAACACCCTCTATGGCACATGATTATTGTCCATACGAGTTGGTATTTGGTAAAACCTCAAATTTACCAAAACATTTTAATAGTATAGATAAGATAAACCCACTTTATAACATAGAAGATTATGCTAAGGAATCAAAATTTAGATTTGAACAGGCCTATAAAAGAGCCAGAATTATGTAAGAACAGCATAAAGCTAAAAATAAGGAGATATATGATAGAAAAGTAAACAACATCGAATTAAAAATAGGAGATAAAGTTTTACTATGAAATGATACGGGCCATAAGTTAGAACCTAAGTATTTAGGCCCATATACCATAGAAAAAATAGAAGATTTTAATTAAAGGCACAAAAAATAAGAAACAAAGTACATAAGGATAGATTAAAACCTTATAATAATTGAATTGAAAATTTAAAAAAAAAAAAAAAAAATTTTTTTTTGTTCGAACAATATAATAAAAAACAATGAAATAAAAAGTGGAATTTAAGAAAAGGAAACTAAAACAAGTAAGAAAGGCTACAGTCAAGCTAGCCGACTGTAAAAGACCCCGTACTCATAGTATTTGCAATAAAACACTTTGAAACAAAACAATCAGTTTGTAATAGGGATGCAAATCGCCAAGAAAATGCCGATATCGATATTAATTAAAATATCACATCAAATCAAATACGCTATAGATATGGACATAATGACCAAATATAGCATTCGAGATCATATCGCAATTATAATTACTATCGTATTGAATATCGATATATGATTTATCGTATCGTATGCATACATGTGCATGCATCGTCCGCGAGCAGCGCTGTCGCTACACAAGCAGCGAAAACGTTCGCTCACATGTTTATATGCTTCTGTCTCGCTTGCACACATGCATTGGCATTGCGTGCAATTTTTAATTTTGTTAAGTGTCTAGCTCTTTTGTTTATTGTCCGATTTGCATGCAACTTTCAGGATAGTTTGTGATACTTTGTCTCCAAACGAATTTGAAATTACAATACCGTACGATAAGTGCAAATGCCTTAAAAATGGCATTGAAGTTTGAAAATTATTTCTTTCGTGTGGGAAAACGGGGGCGTGGCAGTACAAAAATTTTAATGACAATGCATTTATGCTGTCTCTAGCAACCTGTATACCAAAAACGGTACTCCTAAGTGCTATAGTTACTGAGATATTCGCTTAAAACATCAATTTTTTCCTAGGTGACCATAGTTTTATACAATTTGCGGGGGCGGTAAGGAGCGTGGCAAAGATTTGAAATAAACTTGATCTGCCTGACATAAAGACGGACTTTCATTCTAAATTTGGTGGCTCTAGCTTTTGTAGTTTAAAAGATCCAGGTGTTCATACGGACAGACGGACGGACGGACAGACGGACAGACGGACAGACAGACAGACGGACAGACGGACATGGATATATCGTCTCGGCTGTTGATGCTGATCAAGAATATATATACTTTATGGGGTCGGCCACGCCTCCTTCTGCCTGTTACGCACATTTCGCTTCAGACAAACCTAATAGACCCCTCTACTCTTTTTTAGAGTACGGGGTCTAAAAAGAGAAGGAAAAACTTATTTCTTATAAATATAAAAAAAAAAAAATACATTTAAAATAAAAAACTAACATACATATATAATTATACCCGTTACTTGTAGAGTAAAAGGGTATATTGTATTCGTTGGAATGTATGTAACAGGGACAAGGAGGCATGGCAGACCCCATAAAGTATATATATTCTTGATCAGAACGACTAGCCGAGTCGATATAGCCATGTCCGTCTGTCCGTCTGTCCGTCCGTCCGTCCGTCCGTCCGTCCGTCTGTCCGTCTGTGTGAACAAAAGGATCTCAGAGACTATAAGAGCTAGAAAGGCCCGAGTGGTCGCAAACGAAAGATAAAATGCCCAAGCAGTACAAGTTTGTTTTTGTTTTTTGACACGCCCACTTTAGGGCGTTCTATGTGCATACAAAGGTAAAAACAGGTAAAAATAGCACGTTTTAGTAGAGAAAACTTTTTTGTTAGCAATCCCATCTAAACCAAATTGACACAGAAAGTACACGTCTAGGGAGTACATATACTGACCAAGTTTGATCCAAATCGGACAACTATATCGTATAGCTCCCATAGGGACAATTGGTCAAAAGTACGCTCCAAATATGAATTTATATGAATAACTTTTGCGTTGGTCAAGCAATTTTAGTGAAACTCACACAGAATATATTTGTCAATAATATAAACATGCTGACCAAGTTTCATTCAAATCGGACGACTATATCGTATAGCTCCCATAGGGACGATCGGGTAAAAATACGCTGTAAATATGAATTTGTATGAAAATTTTCTGTATTTCCCAAGTCATCTGAATTAAAATCAATAGGGTCGATTGCCTAAACGATTGTACTATTATTATTATCATATCCCATTGTTAATAATATAATTAAACTGAGTAACGGGTATCATAAAGTCGCGAGGCGACTATAGCATTCTTTCTTGTTATACCCGTTGCTCGTAGGGGAAAAAGTATATTATTTTGTATTAATGTATGTAACAGGGAGGAAGGAGACATGGCAGACCCCATAAAGTATCTATATTCTTGATCAGCATGACTAGCCGAGTCGATATAGCCATGTCCGTCTGTCCGTCTGTCCGTCCGTCCGTCTGTCCGTCTGTGTGAACAAAAGGATCTCAGAGACTATAAGAGCTAGAAAGGCCCGAGTGGTCGCAAACGAAAGATAAAATGCCCAAGCAGTACAAGTTTGTTTTTGTTTTTTGACACGCCCACTCTAGAGCGTTCTATGTGCATTCAAAGGTAAAAACAGGTAAAAATAGCATGTTTTAGTATACAAAACTTTTTTGTTAGCAATGCTATCTAAACCAAATTGACACAGAAAGTACACGTCTAGAGAGTACATATACTGACCAAGTTTGATCCAAATCGGACAACTATATCGTATAGCTCCCATAGGGACAATTGGTAAAAGTACGCTCCAAATATGAATTTATATGAATAACTTTTGCGTTGGCCTACAATTTTAGTGAAACCCCACACAGAATATATCTGTCAATAATATAAACATGCTGACCATAGCTCCCATAGGGACAATTGGTCAAAAACACGCTCCCAAATATTAATTTATATGAATAAATTTTGCGTTGGTCAAGCAATCGAAGTGAAACTTAACACAGAATATATCTGTCAATAATATAAACATATTGACTAAGTTTCATTCAAATCGGACAACTATATCGTATAGCTCCCATAGGGACAATTGGTCAAAAATACGTTGTAAATATGAATTTGTATGAAAATTTTCTGTATTTCCCAAGTCATCTGAATTAAAATCAATAGATTCGATTGCCTAAACGATTGTACTATTATTATTATCATATATCATTGTTAATAATATAATTAAACTGAGTAACGGGTATCCTAAAGTCGCGAGGCGACTATAGCATTCTTTCTTGTCTATATAAGAATTTATTATGGATATTTCATTTTATTGTAATGAACAATCATAAATTTTGATTATGTTGTTCCCTTCAATTTCGAGTTCGTTATTAACGGAATTTTGATTTAGTTTAGTTTTAAGTAAATTCCAAGTTACTATATATTTGGTTTAATGTATGTTGTTTGATAATTTTTATAAGGTTTAGAAAATTTACAAGCTGTTGGAGCTGATTTAAAATACCAATTTTACCATTATTTGTTTCGATTCTTTTGGTAATCTTATTGAACAATACATAATTTTCAAAATAATACCTATCATTTACATTTTATGTTAAGACTTTGTTATCTTGATCTATAAATGGGAGTATCTCCAAAGATTGTGGTTTTATTATTTTACGTGGAATATTAGAAATAATTAGTATTTCATTTGTGTCGGATTTTAGCCAAGTGGAGGTTTTTTGTGTTTAGTAATTTCTCAAGAAGTTAAATGTTTTAGAAAGTTATGTTTAAGTCATTTGTGATTGAATATTCCTAACCTGGTGAGTTGAGTTTTACAACTTGTATACCATTAATTTCTCTTTCAAGTTTTTCGATTAAATATTGCCGATTTTATGCCGATTTTATGCCGATTT
>JAEIGM010000781.1:0-10093 GCA_018903735.1 Drosophila cardini
TAATAATTTTCATTTAAATCATGATTTCGTCAATTTAAAATTTTTTCATTTAGTTTTTGTTTTGTTGCAATTTCTGGCATTTCTAGATGTCTTGGACGATTTTAGACGTTATTTTTAAATCCTCACATTTCAAGCTTTGATCTTAATTATCTCTGTCAAATCTCAACCGATTTTGAATCGGAATACCATTTAATTCAATAATTTTCATTTATATCGACTCTGCATCAAAAAAATTAAAATTTTGTCAATTTAATATTTTTTCATTTAGTTTTTCTTTTGTTGCAATTTCTGGCGTTTCTAGAGGTCTTAGACGATTTTTGACGTTATTTTCGAATCCTCACATTTCAAGCTTTGATCTTAACTTTCTCTGTCAAAAGTCAACTGATTTTGAATCGGAATACAATTTAATTCATTAATTATCATTTATATTGATTCTGTATCAAAATTATCATGATTTCGTCAATTTCAAACGTTTTCATTTATATTTTGTTTTTTGAATTTTCTGGCGTTTCTAGAGGTCTTAGACGATTTTTGACGTTATTTTCGAATCCTCACATTTCAAGCTTTGATCTTAACTAGTCAAAACTCAACCGATTTTGAATCAGAATACCATTTAATTCAATAATTTAAATTTTTATCGACTCTGCATCAACATAACCATTATTTCGTCAATTTAAAATATTTTCATTTATTTTTTGTTTTATGCATTTTCTAGCGTTTCTAGAGGTCTCAGACGATATCTGACGTCATTATCGAATCCTCACATTACAAGCTTTCATCTTAACTATCACTGTCAAAACTCAACCGATTTTGAATCGGAATACCATTTAATTCAATAATTTTCATTTATATCGATTCTGCATCAAAATAACCATTATTTCGTCAATTTAAAATATTTTCATTTATTTTTTGTCTCAGACGATATCTGACGTTATTTTTGAATCCTCACATTTCAAGCTTTGATCTTAACTATCTCTGTCAAAACTCAACCGATTTTCAATCGGAAAAGCATTTTGTTCAAAAAGTTTCATTTATATCGACTGCATAAAAATAATCATGATTTCGTCAATTTCAAACGTTTACATTAATATTTTGTTTTTTGAATTTTCATGTGTTTCTAGAGGTCTTAGACGATTTTTGACGTTATTTTCGATCCTCACATTTATTTTAGTTCTTAACTATCTCTGTCAAATCTCAACCGATTTTGAATCGGAATACCATTTAATTTAATAATTTTCATTTATATTGATTCTGTATCAAAATAATCATGATTTCGTCAATTTCAAACGTTTTCATTTATTATATGTTTTTTGAATTTTTTGGCATTTCTAGAGGTCTTAGACGATTTTTGACGTTATTTTCGAATCCTCACATTTCAAGCTTTGATCTTAACTATCTCTGTCAAAACTCAACCGATTTTGAATCGGAATAACATTTAATTCAATTATTTTTATTTTTATCGACTCTGCATCAAAATAATCATGATTTCGTCAACATAAAATTTTTTCATTTAGTTTTTGTTTTGTTGCAATTTCTGGCGTTTCTAGAGGTCTTAGACGATTTTTGACGTTATTTTCGAATCCTCACATTTCAAGCTTTGATCTTAACTATCTCTGTCAAATCTCAACCGATTTTGAATCGGAATACCATTTAATTCAATAATTTTCATTTATATCGACTCTGCATCAAAATAATCATGATTTCGTCAATTTAAAATTTTTCATTTATTTTTTGATATTTTGCATTTTCTAGCGTTCTAGAGTCTAAGACGATTTTTGACGTTATTTTCGAATCCTCACATTTCAAGCTTTGATCTTAACTATCTCTGTCAAATCTCAACCGATTTTGAATCGCAATACCATTTAATTCAATAATTTTCATTTATATTGATTCTGTATCAAAATTATCATGTATTTTCATGTATTTTTTGTTTTTTGCATTTTCTGGCGTTTCTAACGGTCTTAGACGATTTTTGACGTTATTTTCGATCCTCACATTTCAAGCTTTGATCTTAACTATCTCTGTCAAATCTCAACCGATTTTGAATCGGAATACCATTTAATTCAATAATTTTCATTTATATTGATTCTGTATCAAAATAATCATGATTTCGTCAATTTCAAACGTTTTCATTTATATTTTTTTTTTTGAATTTTCTGGCGTTTCTAGAGGTCTTAGACGATTTTTGACGTTATTTTCGAATCCTCACATTTCAAGCTTTGATCTTAACTATCTCTGTCAAAACTCAACCGATTTTGAATCGGAATACCATTTAATTCAATAATTTTCATTTTTATCGACTCTGGATCAAAATAATCATGATTTCGTCAATTTAAAATTTTTTCATTTAGTTTTTGTTTTTGAATTTTCTGGAGTTTCTAGAGGTCTTAGACGATTTTTGACGTTATTTTCGAATCCTCACATTTCAAGCTTTGATCTTAACTATCTCTGTCAAAACTCAACCGATTTTGAATCGGAATACCATTTAATTCAATAATTTTCATTTATATTGATTCTGCATCAAAATAATCATGATTTCGTCAATTTAAAACTTTTTCATTTATTTTTTGTTTTTTGAATTTTCTGGCGTTTCTAGAGGTCTTAGACGATTTTTGACGTTATTTTCGAATCCTCACATTTCAAGCTTTGATCTTAACTATCTCTGTCAAAACTCAACCGATTTTGAATCGGAATACCATTTAATTCAATAATTTTCATTTATATTGACTCTGCATCAAAATAATCATGATTTCGTCAATTTAAAACTTTTTCATTTATTTTTTGTTTTTTGCATTTTCTGGCGTTTCTAGAGGTCTTAGACGATTTTTGACGTTATTTTCGAATCCTCACATTTCAAGCTTTGATCTTAACTATCTCTGTCAAAACTCAACCGATTTTGAATCGGAATACCATTTAATTCAATAATTTTCATTTATATTGACTCTGTATCAAAATAATCATGATTTTGTCAATTTAAAATTTTTTCATTTATTTTTTGTTTTTTTGCATTTTCTGGCGTTTCTAGAGGTCTTAGACGATTTTTGACGTTATTTTCGAATCCTCACATTTCAAGCTTTGATCTTAACTATCTCTGTCAAAACTCAACCGATTTTGAATCGGAATACCATTTAATTCAATAATTTTCATTTATATTGACTCTGCATCAAAATAATCATGATTTCGTCAATTTAAAATTTTTTCATTTATTTTTTATTTTTGCATTTTCTGGCGTTTCTAGAGGTCTTAGACGATTTTTGACGTTATTTTCGAATCCTCACATTTCAAGCTTTGATCTTAACTATCTCTGTCAAAACTCAACCGATTTTGAATCGGAATACCATTTAATTCAATAATTTTCATTTATATCGACTCTGCATCAAAATAATCATGATTTCGTCAATTTAAAATTTTTTCATTTATTTTTGTTTTTTTGCATTTTCTGGCGTTTCTAGAGGTCTTAGACGATTTTTGACGTTATTTTCGAATCCTCACATTTCAAGCTTTGATCTTAACTATCTCTGTCAAAACTCAACCGATTTTGAATCGGAATACCATTTAATTCAATAATTTTCATTTATATCGATTCTGCATCAAAATAATCATGATTTCGTCAATTTAAAATTTTTTCATTTATATTTTGTTTTTTGCATTTTCTGGCGTTTCTAGAGGTCTTAGACGATTTTTGACGTTATTTTCGAATCCTCACATTTCAAGCTTTGATCTTAACTATCTCTGTCAAAACTCAACCGATTTTGAATCGGAATACCATTTAATTCAATAATTTTCATTTATATCGACTCTGCATCAAAATAATCATGATTTCGTCAATTTAAAACGTTTTCATTTATATTTTGTTTTTTGAATTTTCTGGCGTTTCTAGAGGTCTTAGACGATTTTTGACGTTATTTTCGAATCCTCACATTTCAAGCTTTGATCTTAACTATCTCTGTCAAAACTCAACCGATTTTGAATCGGAATACCATTTAATTCAATAATTTTCATTTATATCGATTCTGCATCAAAATAATCATGATTTCGTCAATTTAAAATTTTTTCATTTATTTTTTGTTTTTTGCATTTTCTGGCGTTTCTAGAGGTCTTAGACGATTTTTGACGTTATTTTCGAATCCTCACATTTCAAGCTTTGATCTTAACTATCTCTGTCAAATCTCAACCGATTTTGAATCGGAATACCATTTAATTCAATAATTTTCATTTATATTGACTCTGCATCAAAATAATCATGATTTCGTCAATTTCAAACCTTTTCTTCATATATTTTTTTTTTTTGAATTTTCTGGCGTTTCTAGAGGTCTTAGACGATTTTTGACGTTATTTTCGATCCTCACATTTTAAGTTTTGATCTTAACTATCTCTGTCAAAACTCAACCGATTTTGAATCGGAATACCATTTAATTCAATAATTATCATTTTTGTTTTTTGCATTTTCTGGCATTTCTAGAGGTCTTAGACGATTTTTGACGTTATTTTCGATCCTCACATTTCAAGCTTTGATCTTAACTATCTCTGTCAAAACTCAACCGATTTTGAATCGGAATACCATTTTATTCAATAATTTTCATTTATATCGACTCTGCATCAAAATAATCATGATTTCGTCAATTTAAAATTTTTTCATTTATTTTTTGTTTTTTGCATTTTCTGGCGTTTCTAGAGGTCTTAGACGATTTTTGACGTTATTTTCGAATCCTCACATTTCAAGCTTTGATCTTAACTATCTCTGTCAAATCTCAACCGATTTTGAATCGGAATACCATTTAATTCATTAATTATCATTTATATTGACTCTGGATCAAAATAATCATGATTTCGTCAATTTAAAATTTTTTCATTTATTTTTGTGTTTTTGCATTTTCTGGCGTTTCTAGAGGTCCTAGACGATTTTTGACGTTATTTTCGAATCCTCACATTTCAAGCTTTGATCTTAACTATCTCTGTCAAAACTCAACCGATTTTGAATCGGAATACCATTTAATTCAATAATTTTCATTTATATCGACTCTGCATCAAAATAATCATGATTTCGTCAATTTAAAACGTTTTCATTTAGTTTTTTGGTTTTTTGCATTTTCTGGCGTTTCTAGAGGTCTTAGACGATTTTTGACGTTATTTTCGAATCCTCACATTTCAAGCTTTGATCTTAACTATCTCTGTCAAATCTCAACCGATTTTGAATCGGAATACCATTTAATTTAATAATTTTCATTTATATTGATTCTGTATCAAAATAATCATGATTTCGTCAATTTCAAACTTTTTCATTTATTTTTTTTTTTGATTTTCTGGCGTTTCTAGAGGTCTTAGACGATTTTTGACGTTATTTTCGATCCACTTTAATTTTTTTTATTCTTTTAAAAAAATTTAATTAGAATAAAAAAATTTAATAATATTATAATATTAATTCAATTTCATTTCATTTAGTTTTCATTTATTTTTTGTTTTTTGAATTTTCTGGCGTTTCTAGAGGTCTTAGACGATTTTTGACGTTATTTTCGAATCCTCACATTTTAAGCTTTGATCAAAACTCAACCGATTTTGAATCAGAATACCATTTAATTCAATAATTTTCATTTTTATCGACTCTGCATCAAAATAATCATGATTTCGTCAATTTAAAATTTTTTCATTTATTTTTTGTTTTTTGCATTTTCTGGCGTTTCTAGAGGTCTTAGACGATTTTTGACGTTATTTTCGAATCCTCACATTTCAAGCTTTGATCAAAACTCAACCGATTTTGAATCAGAATACCATTTAATTCAATAATTTTCATTTATATCGACTCTGCATCAAAATAATCTTGATTTCGTCAATTTACACATTTTTTTTCATTTAATTTTTTTGTTTTTTGCATTTTCTGGCGTTTCTAGAGGTCTTTGACGATTTTAAGACGTTATTTTCTCGAATCCTCACATTTCGGGCCTTGATCTTAGCTATCTCGCTGTCAAAACCTCAACCGATTTTGAATCCTGGAATACCATTTACTCCCAATAATTTTCATTTATATCGACTCTGCATCAAAATAATCTTGATTTTCGTCAATTTAAAATTTTTTTCATTCATTTTGTCTTTTTTGCATTTTCTGGCGTTTCTAGAGGTCTTAGAGGATTTTTAGACCTTTATTTTCGAATCCTCACATTTCGGGCCTTGATCTTAGCTGTCTCTGTCAAACTCAACCGATTTTGAATCGGAATACCATTTAATTCAATAATTTTCATTTATATCGACTCTGCATCAAAATAATCTTGATTTCGTCAATTTAAAATTTTTTCATTTATTTTTTGTCTTTGCATTTTCTGGCGTTTCTAGAGGTCTTAGAGGATTTTAGACGTTATTTTCGAATCCTCACATTTCGGGCCCTGATCTTAGCTATCTCTGTCAAAACTCAACCGATTTTGAATCGGAATACCATTTAATTCAATAATTTTCATTTATATCGACTCTGCAGCAAAATAATCTTGATTTCGTCAATTTAAAATTTTTTCATTTATTTTTTGTTTTTGCATTTTCTGGCGTTTCTAGAGGTCTTAGAGGATTTTAGACCTTATTTTCGAATCCTCACATTTCGGGCCTTGATCTTAGCTATCTCTGTCAAAACTCAACCGATTTTGAATCGGAATACCATTTAATTCAATAATTTTCATTTATATCGACTCTGCATCAAAATAATCTTGATTTCGTCAACCTAAAATTTTTTCATTTAATTTTTTGAGTTTTTGCATTTTCTGGCGTTTCTAGAGGTCTTAGAGGATTTTAGACGTTATTTTCGAATCCTCACATTTCGGGCCTTGATCTTAGCTATCTCTGTCAAAACCTCAACCGATTTTGAATCGGAATACCATTTGATTCAATAATTTTCATTTATAGTCGACTCTGCATCAAAATAATCTTGATTTCGTCAATTTAAAATTTTTTCATTTATTTTTTGTTTTTTGCATTTTCTGGCGTTTCTAGAGGTCTTAGAGGATTTTTTGACGTTATTTTCGAATCCTCCATCCTCACATTTCGGGCTTTGATCTTAGCTATCTCTGTCAAAACTCAACCGATTTTGAATCGGAATACCATTTAATTCAATAATTTTCATTTATATCGACTCTGCATCAAAATAACCTTGATTTCGTCAATTTAAAATTTTTCATTTATTTTTTGTTTTTTGCATTTTTGGCGTTTCTAGAGGTCTTAGACGATTTTAGACGTTATTTTCGAATCCTCACATTTCGGGCTTTGATCTTAGCTATCTCTGTCAAAACTCAACCGATTTTGAATCGGAATACCATTTAATTCAATAATTTTCATTTATATCGACTCCGCATCAAAATAATCTTGATTTCGTCAATTTAAAATTTTTTCATTTATTTTTTGTTTTTGCATTTTCTGGCGTTTCTAGAGGTCTTAGACGATTTTAGACGTTATTTTCGAATCCTCACATTTCAGGCCTTGATCTTAGCTATCTCTGTCAAAACTCAACCGATTTTGAATCAGAATACCATTTAATTCAATAATTTTCATTTATATCGACTCTGCATCAAAATAATCTTGATTTCGTCAATTTAAAATTTTTTCATTTATTTTTTGTTTTTGCATTTTCTGGCGTTTCTAGAGGTCTTAGAGGATTTTAGACGTTATTTTCGAATCCTCACATTTCGGGTTTTGATCTTAGCTATCTCTGTCAAAACTCAACCGATTTTGAATCGGAATACCATTTAATTCAATAATTTTCATTTATATCGACTCTGCATCAAAATAATCTTGATTTCGTCAATTTAAAATTTTTTTCATTTATTTTTTTTTTTTTGCATTTTCTGGCGTTTCCTAGAGGTCTTAGAGGATTTTAGACGTTATTTCGAATCCTCACATTTCAGGGCCTTGATCTTAGCTATCTCTGTCAAAACTCAACCGATTTTGAATCGGAATACCATTTAATTCAATAATTTTCATTTATATCGACTCTGCATCAAAATAATCTTGATTTCGTCAATTTAAAATTTTTTCATTTATTTTTTGTTTTTGCATTTTCTGGCGTTTCTAGAGGTCTTAGAGGATTTTTGACGTTATTTTCGAATCCTCACATTTCGGGCCTTGATCTTAGCTATCTCTGTCAAAACTCAACCGATTTTGAATCGGAATACCATTTAATTCAATAATTTTCATTTATATCGACTCTGCATCAAAATAATCTTGATTTCGTCAATTTAAAATTTTTTTCATTTATTTTTTGTTTTTGCATTTTCTGGCGTTTCTAGAGGTCTTAGAGGATTTTAGACGTTATTTTCGAATCCTCACATTTCGGGCCTTGATCTTAGCTATCTCTGTCAAAACTCAACCGATTTTGAATCGGAATACCATTTAATTCAATAATTTTCATTTATATCGACTCTGCATCAAAATAATCTTGATTTCGTCAATTTAAAATTTTTTCATTTATTTTTTGTTTTTGCATTTTCTGGCGTTTCTAGAGGTCTTAGAGGATTTTAGACGTTATTTTCGAATCCTCACATTTCGGGCCTTGATCTTAGCTATCTCTGTCAAAACTCAACCGATTTGAATCGGAATACCATTTAATTCAATAATTTTCATTTATATCGACTCTGCATCAAAATAATCTTGATTTCGTCAATTTAAAATTTTTTCATTTATTTTTGTTTTTGCATTTTCTGGCGTTTCTAGAGGTCTTAGACGATTTTAGACGTTATTTTCGAATCCTCACATTTCGGGCCTTGATCTTAGCTATCTCTGTCAAAACTCAACCGATTTTGAATCGGAATACCATTTAATTCAATAATTTTCATTTATATCGACTCTGCATCAAAATAATCTTGATTTCGTCAATTTAAAATTTTTTCATTTATTTTTTGTTTTTGCATTTTCTGGCGTTTCTAGAGGTCTTAGAGGATTTTAGACGTTATTTTCGAATCCTCACATTTCAGGCCTTGATCTTAGCTATCTCTGTCAAAACTCAACCGATTTTGAATCGGAATACCATTTAATTCAATAAT
Source organism: Drosophila cardini (assembly GCA_018903735.1). Taxonomy (NCBI): domain Eukaryota; kingdom Metazoa; phylum Arthropoda; class Insecta; order Diptera; family Drosophilidae; genus Drosophila; species Drosophila cardini. The sequence goes on from JAEIGM010000781.1 coordinate 9,015, forward strand.
TTTCATTTATATCGACTCTGCATCAAAATAATCTTGATTTCGTCAATTTAAAATTTTTTCATTTATTTTTGTTTTTGCATTTTCTGGCGTTTCTAGAGGTCTTAGACGATTTTAGACGTTATTTTCGAATCCTCACATTTCGGGCCTTGATCTTAGCTATCTCTGTCAAAACTCAACCGATTTTGAATCGGAATACCATTTAATTCAATAATTTTCATTTATATCGACTCTGCATCAAAATAATCTTGATTTCGTCAATTTAAAATTTTTTCATTTATTTTTTGTTTTTGCATTTTCTGACGTTTCTAGAGGTCTTAGACGATTTTAGACGTTATTTTCGAATCCTCACATTTCAGGCCTTGATCTTAGCTATCTCTGTCAAAACTCAACCGATTTTGAATCGGAATACCATTTAATTCAATAATTTTCATTTATATCGACTCTGCATCAAAATAATCTTGATTTCGTCAATTTAAAATTTTTTCATTTATTTTTTGTTTTTGCATTTTCTGGCGTTTCTAGAGGTCTTAGACGATTTTGGACGTTATTTTCGAACTCCTCGCATTTCAAGCCTTGATCTTAGCTATCTCTGTCAAAAACTCAACTGATTTTGAATCATGGAATACCATTTAATTCAATAATTTTCATTTATATCGACTCTGCATCAAAATAATCTTGTTTTCGTCAATTTAAAATTTTTTCATTTATTTTTTGTTTTTTGCATTTTCTGGCGTTTCTAGAGGGTCTCAGACGATTTTAGATGTTATTTTTAATCCTCACATTTCGGGCCTTGATTTTATCTATCTCTGTCAGACTCTCTACCGATTTTGAATCAGAATACCATTGTACAATTCCAATATGTAATTTTCATTTTTATCTGATTCTGGATCAAAATAATCACGATTTTGTCCGTTTAAAAAAAAATTTTTTTCATTTATTTTGAGTTTTTTTTGCATTTTCTGGGGTTTTTCGAGGGTCTTAGACGATTTTTGACGTTATTTTCGAATCCTCACATTTTATTTTTGTTCTTAACTATCTCTGTCAAATCTCAACCGATTTTGAATCGCAATACCATTTAA
>JAEIGM010000739.1:0-11298 GCA_018903735.1 Drosophila cardini
GATATAAATTAAAATTATTGAATTAAATGGTATTCCGATTCAAAATCGGTTGAGTTTTGACAGAGATAGCTAAGATCAAGGCCCGAAATGTGAGGATTCGAAAATAACGTCTAAAATCCTCTAAGACCTCTAGAAACGCCAGAAAATGCAAAAACAAAAAATTAAATGAAAAAATTGTAAATTGACAAAATCAAGATTATTTTGATGCAGAGTCGATATAAATGAAAATTATTGAATTAAATGGTATTCTGATTCAAAATCGGTTGAGTTTTGACAGAGATAGCTAAGATCAAGGCCCGAAATGTGAGGATTCGAAAATAACGTCTAAAATCGTCTAAGACCTCTAGAAACGCCAGAAAATGCAAAAACAAAAAATAAATGAAAAAATTTTAAATTGACGAAATCAAGATTATTTTGATGCAGAGTCGATATAAATGAAAATTATTGAATTAAATGGTATTCCGATTCAAAATCGGTTGAGTTTTGACAGAGATAGCTAAGATCAAGGCCCGAAATGTGAGGATTCGAAAATAACGTCTAAAATCCTCTAAGACCTCTAGAAACGCCAGAAAATGCAAAAACAAACAAGTAAGAAAGGCTACAGTCGAGCGAGCCGACTGTAAAAGACCCCGTACTCACAGAAGTGCGCATTTTCCATTCGAAAAACAAGAAAAACGGAGTGATTCACATTTTGTATACATACATTTTTATATACAAATGTATGTAAATATATACACAATTAAATGCACAATTTCCTTACTTGGCTTATTTTAAAAATATGCCGTGTTTTACAATTTGAAATTAAATTTAAATTTAATTTTAAATTTGAATTGAAATAAAAAAAAAAAAAATAATCAAAATAATTCACTAACGGGATTCGAACCTCGGACTCCACGCCCACGCGTCAGTGCACTAACAACTGCACCACGCCCCCCTCTTGAAAGTGCTCGACTATCTGCATTTACATGTAATATTTTTTTGTTATATAACAAAAATTAATAAAATGTCCCTGACGGCGCTCGAACCCATGATCCCGGGTTCACATACAAGTGCGAAGAATTAGATCAGGCATCTTTACTACTTAGACCACACTCCGCATTGAAGTTTATGTAAATAATTAAAATTTAAAAAGTAAAAAAATAGCATTTGTCACTGACTGGACTCGAACCCGGGACCCTGGGCTAACCAACACGTACGAAGCGCGCATCTCTACTACCTAGACCACGCTCCTTATTGAAGTTGCGGTAGCTAAACGTAGAGTTAAATCTTTTATAATAATTGTTTAGTTAACACACTGCACTGCTTGCTGCAGTTTGTGTTCTTTTTCTATTGCAAGCAGTGTAAACAAACAATTTATTCATAAAACTCAGCATTTTTGATGAATTTATTTTATATGTTGTGGTTGTCCGATTTGGACCAAATTTGGTGAGGATACTTTTAATAATTATTCACACATTCTCTGTAAGTTTGGTTGCGATCGCTCAACTAACATTACGTGTCTTCATACAAATTTTTTATTTTTGACCGATTTGTCCTATGGGAGCTATAGGCTATAGTTGTCCGATCCAGATCAAACTTGGTGAGGATAGTTATATTGGTACCATACACATAATGTGTGAATTTGGTCTCTCTAGCTCTAGTAGTTTTCAAGTAATGGTGATGTGAAAATAGTTTTTTGCAATTTGCGGGGGCGGTAAGGGGCGTGGCAAAGATTTGAAATAAACTTGATCTGCTCGCGAAGCAGACGGACTTTCATTCCAAATTTGGTGGCTCTAGCTCTTGTAGTTTAAAAGTTCTAGGTGATCATACAGACGGACGGACAGACGGACAGACGGACAGACGGACATTGCTATATCGTCTCGGCTGTTGATGCTGATCAAGAATATATATACTTTATGGGGTCGGCCACGCCTCCTTCTGCCTGTTACGCACATTTCGCTTCAGACAAACCTAATAGACCCCTCTACTCTATTTTAGAGTACGGGGTCTAAAAATTAAATGAAAAAATTGTAAATTGACGAAATCAAGATTATTTTGATGCAGAGTCGATATAAATGAAAATTATTGAATTAAACGGTATTCCGATTCAAAATCGGTTGAGTTTTGACAGAGATAGCTAAGATCAAGGCCCGAAATGTGAGGATTCGAAAATAAGGTCTAAAATCCTCTAAGACCTCTAGAAACGCCAGAAAATGCAAACCAAAAAATAAATGAAAAAATTTTAAATTGACGAAATCAAGATTATTTTGATGCAGAGTCGATATAAATGAAAATTATTGAATTAAATGGTGTTCCGATTCAAAATCGGTTGAGTTTTGACAGAGATAGCTAAGATCAAGGCCCGAAATGTGAGGATTCGAAAATAAGGTCTAAAATCCTCTAAGACCTCTAGAAACGCCAGAAAATGCAAAAACAAAAAATAAATGAAAAAATTTTAAATTGACGAAATCAAGATTATTTTGATGCAGAGTCGATATAAATGAAAATTATTGAATTAAATGGTATTCCGATTCAAAATCGGTTGAGTTTTGACAGAGATAGCTAAGATCAAGGCCCGAAATGTGAGGATTCGAAAATAACGTCTAAAATCCTCTAAGACCTCTAGAAACGCCAGAAAATGCAAAAACAAAAAATAAATGAAAAAATTTTAAATTGACGAAATCAAGATTATTTTGATGCAGAGTCGATATAAATGAAAATTATTGAATTAAATGGTATTCCGATTCAAAATCGGTTGAGTTTTGACAGAGATAGCTAAGATCAAGGCCCGAAATGTGAGGATTCGAAAATAACGTCTAAAATCGTCTAAGACCTCTAGAAACGCCAGAAAATGCAAAAACAAAAAATAAATGAAAAAATTTTAAATTGACGAAATCAAGATTATTTTGATGCAGAGTCGATATAAATGAAAATTATTGAATTAAATGGTATTCCGATTCAAAATCGGTTGAGTTTTGACAGAGATAGCTAAGATCAAGGCCCGAAATGTGAGGATTCGAAAATAACGTCTAAAATCCTCTAAGACCTCTAGAAACGCCAGAAAATGCAAAAACAAAAAATAAATGAAAAAATTTTAAATTGACGAAATCAAGATTATTTTGATGCAGAGTCGATATAAATGAAAATTATTGAATTAAATGGTATTCCGATTCAAAATCGGTTGAGTTTTGACAGAGATAGCTAAGATCAAGGCCCGAAATGTGAGGATTCGAAAATAACGTCTAAAATCCTCTAAGACCTCTAGAAACGCCAGAAAATGCAAAAACAAAAAATAAATGAAAAAATTTTAAATTGACGAAATCAAGATTATTTTGATGCAGAGTCGATATAAATAAAAATTATTGAATTAAATGGTATTCCGATTCAAAATCGGTTGAGTTTTGACAGAGATAGCTAAGATCAAGGCCCGAAATGTGAGGATTCGAAAATAACGTCTAAAATCCTCTAAGACCTCTAGAAACGCCAGAAAATGCAAAAACAAAAAATAAATGAAAAAATTTTAAATTGACGAAATCAAGATTATTTTGATGCAGAGTCGATATAAATGAAAATTATTGAATTAAATGGTATTCTGATTCAAAATCGGTTGAGTTTTGACAGAGATAGCTAAGATCAAGGCCCGAAATGTGAGGATTCGAAAATAACGTCTAAAATCCTCTAAGACCTCTAGAAACGCCAGAAAATGCAAAAACAAAAAATAAATGAAAAAATTTTAAATTGACGAAATCAAGATTATTTTGATGCAGAGTCGATATAAATGAAAATTATTGAATTAAATGGTATTCCGATTCAAAATCGGTTGAGTTTTGACAGAGATAGCTAAGATCAAGGCCCGAAATGTGAGGATTCGAAAATAACGTCTAAAATCCTCTAAGACCTCTAGAAACGCCAGAAAATGCAAAAACAAAAAATAAATGAAAAAATTTTAAATTGACGAAATCAAGATTATTTTGATGCAGAGTCGATATAAATGAAAATTATTGAATTAAATGGTATTCCGATTCAAAATCGGTTGAGTTTTGACAGAGATAGCTAAGATCAAGGCCCGAAATGTGAGGATTCGAAAATAACGTCTAAAATCCTCTAAGACCTCTAGAAACGCCAGAAAATGCAAAAACAAAAAATAAATGAAAAAATTTTAAATTGACGAAATCAAGATTATTTTGATGCAGAGTCGATATAAATGAAAATTATTGAATTAAATGGTATTCCGATTCAAAATCGGTTGAGTTTTGACAGAGATAGCTAAGATCAAGGCCCGAAATGTGAGGATTCGAAAATAACGTCTAAAATCCTCTAAGACCTCTAGAAACGCCAGAAAATGCAAAAACAAAAAATAAATGAAAAAATTTTAAATTGACGAAATCAAGATTATTTTGATGCAGAGTCGATATAAATGAAAATTATTGAATTAAATGGTATTCCGATTCAAAATCGGTTGAGTTTTGACAGAGATAGCTAAGATCAAGGCCCGAAATGTGAGGATTCGAAAATAACGTCTAAAATCCTCTAAGACCTCTAGAAACGCCAGAAAATGCAAAAACAAAAAATAAATGAAAAAATTTTAAATTGACGAAATCAAGATTATTTTGATGCAGAGTCGATATAAATGAAAATTATTGAATTAAATGGTATTCCGATTCAAAATCGGTTGAGTTTTGACAGAGATAGCTAAGATCAAGGCCCGAAATGTGAGGATTCGAAAATAACGTCTAAAATCCTCTAAGACCTCTAGAAACGCCAGAAAATGCAAAAACAAAAAATAAATGAAAAAATTTTAAATTGACGAAATCAAGATTATTTTGATGCAGAGTCGATATAAATGAAAATTATTGAATTAAATGGTATTCCGATTCAAAATCGGTTGAGTTTTGACAGAGATAGCTAAGATCAAGGCCCGAAATGTGAGGATTCGAAAATAACGTCTAAAATCCTCTAAGACCTCTAGAAACGCCAGAAAATGCAAAAACAAAAAATAAATGAAAAAATTTTAAATTGACGAAATCAAGATTATTTTGATGCAGAGTCGATATAAATGAAAATTATTGAATTAAATGGTATTCCGATTCAAAATCGGTTGAGTTTTGACAGAGATAGCTAAGATCAAGGCCCGAAATGTGAGGATTCGAAAATAACGTCTAAAATCCTCTAAGACCTCTAGAAACGCCAGAAAATGCAAAAACAAAAAATAAATGAAAAAATTTTAAATTGACGAAATCAAGATTATTTTGATGCAGAGTCGATATAAATGAAAATTATTGAATTAAATGGTATTCCGATTCAAAATCGGTTGAGTTTTGACAGAGATAGCTAAGATCAAGGCCCGAAATGTGAGGATTCGAAAATAACGTCTAAAATCCTCTAAGACCTCTAGAAACGCCAGAAAATGCAAAAACAAAAAATAAATGAAAAAATTTTAAATTGACGAAATCAAGATTATTTTGATGCAGAGTCGATATAAATGAAAATTATTGAATTAAATGGTATTCCGATTCAAAATCGGTTGAGTTTTGACAGAGATAGCTAAGATCAAGGCCCGAAATGTGAGGATTCGAAAATAACGTCTAAAATCCTCTAAGACCTCTAGAAACGCCAGAAAATGCAAAAACAAAAAATAAATGAAAAAATTTTAAATTGACGAAATCAAGATTATTTTGATGCAGAGTCGATATAAATGAAAATTATTGAATTAAATGGTATTCCGATTCAAAATCGGTTGAGTTTTGACAGAGATAGCTAAGATCAAGGCCCGAAATGTGAGGATTCGAAAATAACGTCTAAAATCCTCTAAGACCTCTAGAAACGCCAGAAAATGCAAAAACAAAAAATAAATGAAAAAATTTTAAATTGACGAAATCAAGATTATTTTGATGCAGAGTCGATATAAATGAAAATTATTGAATTAAATGGTATTCCGATTCAAAATCGGTTGAGTTTTGACAGAGATAGCTAAGATCAAGGCCCGAAATGTGAGGATTCGAAAATAACGTCTAAAATCCTCTAAGACCTCTAGAAACGCCAGAAAATGCAAAAACAAAAAAATAAATGAAAAAATTTTAAATTGACGAAATCAAGATTATTTTGATGCAGAGTCGATATAAATGAAAATTATTGAATTAAATGGTATTCCGATTCAAAATCGGTTGAGTTTTGACAGAGATAGCTAAGATCAAGGCCCGAAATGTGAGGATTCGAAAATAACGTCTAAAATCCTCTAAGACCTCTAGAAACGCCAGAAAATGCAAAAACAAAAAATAAATGAAAAAATTTTAAATTGACGAAATCAAGATTATTTTGATGCAGAGTCGATATAAATGAAAATTATTGAATTAAATGGTATTCCGATTCAAAATCGGTTGAGTTTTGACAGAGATAGCTAAGATCAAGGCCCGAAATGTGAGGATTCGAAAATAACGTCTAAAATCCTCTAAGACCTCTAGAAACGCCAGAAAATGCAAAAACAAAAAATAAATGAAAAAATTTTAAATTGACGAAATCAAGATTATTTTGATGCAGAGTCGATATAAATGAAAATTATTGAATTAAATGGTATTCCGATTCAAAATCGGTTGAGTTTTGACAGAGATAGCTAAGATCAAGGCCCGAAATGTGAGGATTCGAAAATAACGTCTAAAATCCTCTAAGACCTCTAGAAACGCCAGAAAATGCAAAAACAAAAAAATAAATGAAAAAATTTTAAATTGACGAAATCAAGATTATTTTGATGCAGAGTCGATATAAATGAAAATTATTGAATTAAATGGTATTCCGATTCAAAATCGGTTGAGTTTTGACAGAGATAGCTAAGATCAAGGCCCGAAATGTGAGGATTCGAAAATAACGTCTAAAATCCTCTAAGACCTCTAGAAACGCCAGAAAATGCAAAAACAAAAAATAAATGAAAAAAATTTTAAATTGACGAAATCAAGATTATTTTGATGCAGAGTCGATATAAATGAAAATTATTGAATTAAATGGTATTCCGATTCAAAATCGGTTGAGTTTTGACAGAGATAGCTAAGATCAAGGCCCGAAATGTGAGGATTCGAAAATAACGTCTAAAATCCTCTAAGACCTCTAGAAACGCCAGAAAATGCAAAAACAAAAAATAAATGAAAAAATTTTAAATTGACAATTTTGAAATCAAGATTATTTTGATGCAGAGTCGATATAAATGAAAATTATTGAATTAAATGGTATTCCGATTCAAAATCGGTTGAGTTTTGACAGAGATAGCTAAGATCAAGGCCCGAAATGTGAGGATTCGAAAATAACGTCTAAAATCCTCTAAGACCTCTAGAAACGCCAGAAAATGCAAAAAACAAAAAATAAATGAAAAAATTTTAAATTGACGAAATCAAGATTATTTTGATGCAGAGTCGATATAAATGAAAATTATTGAATTAAATGGTATTCCGATTCAAAATCGGTTGAGTTTTGACAGAGATAGCTAAGATCAAGGCCCGAAATGTGAGGATTCGAAAATAACGTCTAAAATCGTCTAAGACCTCTAGAAACGCCAGAAAATGCAAAAACAAAAAATAAATGAAAAAATTGTAAATTGACGAAATCAAGATTATTTTGATGCAGAGTCGATATAAATGAAAATTATTGAATTAAATGGTATTCCGATTCAAAATCGGTTGAGTTTTGACAGAGATAGCTAAGATCAAGGCCCGAAATGTGAGGATTCGAAAATAACGTCTAAAATCGTCTAAGACCTCTAGAAACGCCAGAAAATGCAAAAACAAAAAATAAATGAAAAAATTTTAAATTGACGAAATCAAGATTATTTTGATGCAGAGTCGATATAAATGAAAATTATTGAATTAAATGGTATTCCGATTCAAAATCGGTTGAGTTTTGACAGAGATAGCTAAGATCAAGGCCCGAAATGTGAGGATTCGAAAATAACGTCTAAAATCCTCTAAGACCTCTAGAAACGCCAGAAAATGCAAAAACAAAAAATAAATGAAAAAATTTTAAATTGACGAAATCAAGATTATTTTGATGCAGAGTCGATATAAATGAAAATTATTGAATTAAATGGTATTCCGATTCAAAATCGGTTGAGTTTTGACAGAGATAGCTAAGATCAAGGCCCGAAATGTGAGGATTCGAAAATAACGTCTAAAATCCTCTAAGACCTCTAGAAACGCCAGAAAATGCAAAAACAAAAAATTAAATGAAAAAATTTTAAATTGACGAAATCAAGATTATTTTGATGCAGAGTCGATATAAATGAAAATTATTGAATTAAATGGTATTCCGATTCAAAATCGGTTGAGTTTTGACAGAGATAGCTAAGATCAAGGCCCGAAATGTGAGGATTCGAAAATAACGTCTAAAATCCTCTAAGACCTCTAGAAACGCCAGAAAATGCAAAAACAAAAAATAAATGAAAAAATTTTAAATTGACGAAATCAAGATTATTTTGATGCAGAGTCGATATAAATGAAAATTATTGAATTAAATGGTATTCCGATTCAAAATCGGTTGAGTTTTGACAGAGATAGCTAAGATCAAGGCCCGAAATGTGAGGATTCGAAAATAACGTCTAAAATCCTCTAAGACCTCTAGAAACGCCAGAAAATGCAAAAACAAAAAATAAATGAAAAAATTTTAAATTGACGAAATCAAGATTATTTTGATGCAGAGTCGATATAAATGAAAATTATTGAATTAAATGGTATTCCGATTCAAAATCGGTTGAGTTTTGACAGAGATAGCTAAGATCAAGGCCCGAAATGTGAGGATTCGAAAATAACGTCTAAAATCCTCTAAGACCTCTAGAAACGCCAGAAAATGCAAAAACAAAAAATAAATGAAAAAAATTTTAAATTGACGAAATCAAGATTATTTTGATGCAGAGTCGATATAAATGAAAATTATTGAATTAAATGGTATTCCGATTCAAAATCGGTTGAGTTTTGACAGAGATAGCTAAGATCAAGGCCCGAAATGTGAGGATTCGAAAATAACGTCTAAAATCCTCTAAGACCTCTAGAAACGCCAGAAAATGCAAAAACAAAAAATAAATGAAAAAATTTTAAATTGACGAAATCAAGATTATTTTGATGCAGAGTCGATATAAATGAAAATTATTGAATTAAATGGTATTCCGATTCAAAATCGGTTGAGTTTTGACAGAGATAGGTAAGATCAAGGCCCGAAATGTGAGGATTCGAAAATAACGTCTAAAATCCTCTAAGACCTCTAGAAACGCCAGAAAATGCAAAAACAAAAAATAAATGAAAAAATTTTAAATTGACGAAATCAAGATTATTTTGATGCAGAGTCGATATAAATGAAAATTATTGAATTAAACGGTATTCCGATTCAGAATCGGTTGAGTTTTGACAGAGATAGCTAAGATCAAGGCCCGAAATGTGAGGATTCGAAAATAACGTCTAAAATCGTCTAAGACCTCCAGAAACGCCAGAAAATGCAAAAACAAAAAATAAATGAAAAAATTGTAAATTGACGAAATCAAGATTATTTTGATGCAGAGTCGATATTAATGAAAATTATTGAATTAAACGGTATTCCGATTCAGAATCGGTTGAGTTTTGACAGAGATAGCTAAGATCAAGGCCCGAAATGTGAGGATTCGAAAATAACGTCTAAAATCGTCTAAGACCTCTAGAAACGCCAGAAAATGCAAAAACAAAAAATAAATGAAAAAATTTTAAATTGACGAAATCAAGATTATTTTGATGCAGAGTCGATATAAATGAAAATTATTGAATTAAATGGTATTCCGATTCAAAATCAGTTGAGTTTTGACAGAGATAGCCAAGATCAAGGCCCGAAATGTGAGGATTCGAAAATAACGTCTAAAATCCTCTAAGACCTCTAGAAACGCCAGAAAATGCAAAAACAAAAAATAAATGAAAAAATTTTAAATTGACGAAATCAAGATTATTTTGATGCAGAGTCGATATAAATGAAAATTATTGAATTAAATGGTATTCCGATTCAAAATCGGTTGAGTTTTGACAGAGATAGCTAAGATCAAGGCCCGAAATGTGAGGGATTCGAAAATAACGTCTAAAATCGTCTAAGACCTCTAGAAACGCCAGAAAATGCAAAAACAAAAAATTAAATGAAAAAATTGTAAATTGACAAAATCAAGATTATTTTGATGCAGAGTCGATATAAATGAAAATTATTGAATTAAATGGTATTCTGATTCAAAATCGGTTGAGTTTTGACAGAGATAGCTAAGATCAAGGCCCGAAATGTGAGGATTCGAAAATAACGTCTAAAATCGTCTAAGACCTCTAGAAACGCCAGAAAATGCAAAAACAAAAAATAAATGAAAAAATTTTAAATTGACGAAATCAAGATTATTTTGATGCAGAGTCGATATAAATGAAAATTATTGAATTAAATGGTATTCCGATTCAAAATCGGTTGAGTTTTGACAGAGATAGCTAAGATCAAGGCCCGAAATGTGAGGATTCGAAAATAAGGTCTAAAATCGTCTAAGACCTCTAGAAACGCCAGAAAATGCAAAAACAAAAAATAAATGAAAAAAATTTTAAATTGACGAAATCAAGATTATTTTGATGCAGAGTCGATATAAATGAAAATTATTGAATTAAATGGTATTCCGATTCAAAATCGGTTGAGTTTTGACAGAGATAGCTAAGATCAAGGCCCGAAATGTGAGGATTCGAAAATAAGGTCTAAAATCCTCTAAGACCTCTAGAAACGCCAGAAAATGCAAAAACAAAAAATAAATGAAAAAATTTTAAATTGACGAAATCAAGATTATTTTGATGCAGAGTCGATTTAAATGAAAATTATTGAATTAAATGGTATTCCGATTCAAAATCGGTTGAGTTTTGACAGAGATAGCTAAGATCAAGGCCCGAAATGTGAGGATTCGAAAATAACGTCTAAAATCCTCTAAGACCTCTAGAAACGCCAGAAAATGCAAAAACAAAAAATTAAATGAAAAAATTGTAAATTGACGAAATCAAGATTATTTTGATGCAGAGTCGATATAAATGAAAATTATTGAATTAAACGGTATTCTGATTCAAAATCGAATGAGTTTTGACAGAGATAGCTAAGATCAAGGCCTGAAATGTGAGGATTCGAAAATAACGTCTAAAATCGTCTAAGACCTCTAGAAACGCCAGAAAATGCAAAAACAAAAAAATAAATGAAAAAATTTTAAATTGACGAAATCAAGATTATTTTGATGCAGAGTCGATATAAATGAAAATTATTGAATTAAATGGTATTCCGATTCAAAATCGGTTGAGTTTCGACAGAGATAGGTAAGAT
>JAEIGM010000031.1:600000-788135 GCA_018903735.1 Drosophila cardini
GTGCCCGATGACGATTGGCCTGAGATCAAACGTATTCTTGCATTACACTATTCCGACAAGCGCGACATTCGTACGTTAGAACATCAACTGAGCCAACTGACCCAAGGTAGCAAGTCCATAGAAGAATTTTATAATTTGGTTAACAATCATTTCGCACTTATTTTGAGTTGCCTTAAAACTGGAGGGCACACGCCCGAAGTAGTGAGTGCCTTATCTGATAGTTACAGAGATAGAGCACTTGATGTTTTCATACGGGGATTGAACGGTGACATCTCGAAACTTCTGATTATCCGTAGACCGCAGAATTTGCCAGAAGCATACTCTATTTGCTTAGAGTTGCAAAATGTTGCTTTCTAGAGACAGGTACCTTATGTGCCTTATGCGAATAGGATGACGGCACCACCGTCCAGGTAACCCAAGGCACCCTTGGTCGAACCCTAACAACCAGCCTACAACAGGGTTTCACCGAAAGTCTGGCCCTGAGTTCTTAGGAAGCCATCAGAGCCCAATAAGGTACACGGAGCCTAGGCTTGCTATTAAGCAAGAATCGAATCAATCAGGGCAATCGCATGGGTTTTAAGAGAAGCCCCGGTGCCAATCTTAACCCTTTCCAAAAAGCTCAACGACTGTATCACTTGGACGCAGCTCCGTTTTCCTCAAACCCGTTAACAGACTCTACTCACTGAATGCTCGATAAAGGCAAGGATAAGCAAAGATTCAGAGTGGAGAAAGTGAATATGGACAGAACAGTCACGATTACAACGGAATCCGAAAAAATTTTCACAAATCGGATCTTAGAAAATAAAAAAAAAAAAAGAAAAAAGAAAAAATATAATGATATCTACAATAAAAAGCGTTTCACGACAACCCACTTAGACTAAGTACACACACACACACACACACTAACTAAAGAAAAATGCACAATAATAAAAATAATAAGGAAAATTTTGTAAAACAAAAAAGCTACAAAAACACACGTAGGTTAATTAAACATTGTAATCCTATTTCATAAGAACGTAAAAATAACAACCTTTTCTCCCCCAAGAGCTATTACCATACAAGCATTTAAACTAGCCCATCTAATCAACCTGGATCAGTTGACGCGGGTGATCGACGAAACTAAGGAAGAATCCTTTGGAATAACAGATCTACGAATTAAGGCGATACTAATGAACCCCTTGCAAGGTGCAACAGAAGGCATTGCGAGACTATCCACAAGCTCAGCGCGCAAGCCACGATCCATCGAATGGTTGGGATCTGCATGGAAGTGGATCGCCGGCTCACTGGATGCATCGGACTGGAGTGCGATCATCTAGTCCCAGGACAACGTGATCCAGAACACGAACCAACAGGTCAGGATAAACACTAGGCTCTTCGACGCTACGCACGAGTCGTTACAAAAGCTCAACGACGTCATCAAGAGGGTGAACACTATCGATGGGGACATGCACACGGCCCCTGCAATATTGCACAAGGCAATAATATTGGCGGACCAGGTAAACGAGATAACGCGAGCCTGCCAATTAGCAAAATCTGGAGTCGTCAATACGAAACTCTTGGACTAGAGGGAAGTGGAAATCCTGCTAGAAGAAATGGAGAGCCTCCCATATCAAAACGTCGTAGAAGAAGTAGAGTTCTCTAAGCCCACAATACTCTCCAATGGGACGACAATGTTGTACATTCTGGCGATGCCCAAGGTGACGGAGGAAAGATACCAACTGACGCTCCTCTACCCAACAATGGAAAATGAAAAACAAGTTATACTGGAGTATAACAAGCTAGCAGTGAGCCACCGCGAGACGTATGCGGAACTTGGGAACTGTCTCTCAATAGGCAACACCACAGTATGACAAGAGAAAGAGCTGCGCAAACTCGACGAAGGGAGCTGTATCCCGGTACTCCTAAAGGGCGGACACGCTTCGTGCAACTACGTGAGGAACGATCAAGAAACGATTGAGCTCATAGACGACGGTACGATTCTTGTCACCAACTTCAACGGAACGGTTGCCACTGCCTTAGTTAGTCACCATCTGGAAGGGTCTTTTGTGATCCAATGTGACAACGAAACAGTCACGGTTGGAAATCAAAACTTCACCAGCACCTCTACAACCCACGTGATGGCTATGCCCGCAGTACTTTCGACAGTCACCGCGGCGAACTACAAATCTTCGCTAAAGTATGTTCAGGATCTTGGTCTGGACAATCTGAGGAGGCTATCGACGATGTCGGACAAGCTGCTGCTCTCAACCTTGGCAGAGACGACATTGGGAGTCGTTCTAGCAATATTTCTATTCATCGTGTGGAAGAGGATAACATCAACCAAGGGTATACCTACCCACTGCAGCGCCGTGTTCGACGTCGAAGCCCGACCTACACCAAAGCACCAGTAATCTGCGGGACGCAGATCTTTGAAGGGGGAAGAGTTAACACCTGGCATTGCCCCTTCCTCCGTCGCTCCTCACGAGCACGTAAGCTGACCCCAGACGGTGCAATGACCGTTTACCAGCAGTTCTCTCCTACCCCGCCAGCCCCGTGCTAACTCAGCACCTAACGGTCAAAACTGCAACGCCATATCCGCTGTTGCTCAACACGAGCGGCTTTTGGGCTAACGCAGAGTTAGCACTTCTGCACCGCAACAACAACAATTATGCGCGGCGATCGGATTTCGGCGCAACAACAACAAATGCGCGTGTTGGCAAATTGCACATTGAGGGCAAGTGAAATGCCGGCGCCGCTGTCGCTGCCAATATGATAACCTGGTCTTCATGGGAACTCACGCCGGCCGGCAAAGGTAGAATTCGGCGAGTGGGCACTGGAGACGGATCACACTTGAAAAGCTTATTGAATAAATACAAATCGAAAACTAAAACTAAATAATTGGCTTAATTATTCGCTGGCTACGACCATCATGAGCATGCTGAGGTAAAATCTACATATGTCGGTCGACAACTCAGTTGTGACCGACGATACGTGTTCTGCCGGGTGCCTGGACGGAACCTTGGTCCAGTCTACTCAACTGAACCCGACGCGAAATGGTTCGACCAAACAAGGACGAACTTAACTTGTATATACATATTTTCATCTGGAGCCAAGATGAAACTTTAGGAATTCTATTCCACTTAGGTTAAAAAAAATTCCTAAATTTAATCTTTTTTTTGTAATCAATTTTGAAACAAAAAGTAAATAAGCGAAAATTTTAATTTACATTGAGCTTAATTATATATACTTTTTTAACAAACTTTTAAACAATTTTAAGATTAATCGATTACTTTGTTCAAAACTCAGTTTTAAAGTAGATTCTATTCTTTATACATATGTTTGTATTTAGACACGTTTCATAAAATGGCCTACTTTGAGGAGCTCTTTCACCCAAAACTTTCAACCGATTAGAAATATTTTTTTTATCCTAACCTATGATGATTTTCTTACCAAATTCATATTTTCGACCTCATCCTATTCACTAAGATGGATTCCTCTAACCTTAAGCGGAACCCAACAATAGCCAAATCCTCAAGTAAGATTCCTTGGGAAAGTGTTGGACAGTAAACTGACGTGGAGGTACAATGTTGAAGAGAGAGTGAAGCATCTAAGAAGATGCTAAGTTGCACATGGGTCTGTCAGCCCGACTAAAGCATTGGTTGTACGCCCGACACTACTCTATAGGGCTCCAGAATGGTGGCAAGCCACAGAGAAGACGTGCCTTTCTGGAAAAGAGAGGGCACAAACACTGGCGCTTCTATGTATTCTAGGCACAAGTACGTTAAGCTTCTGACAAACCTAATAGACCCCTTTACTGTTTTTGTGTACGGGGTTCAAATCTGTAATAACTGCGTTCTTCTGTAGGTTTTTATACTCTCTGCAAGAGAGAGTATATTGGGTTTGTGAAAAGTATGTAACAGGCAGAAGGAGGCGTGGCAGACCCCATAAGGTATATCTTTCTTGATCAGCATCACAAGCCGAGTCGGTATAGCCATGTCCGTCTGTCTGTCTGTCTGTCCGTATGAACAAACAGATTTCAGAGATGGTAAGAGCAACAAGTTTGAATTTGAACAGTATCGACTCGATATTAAGTCAGTCAATACTAGAATCTTTTTTTTCGACGCCCCATTCGCCCACAATGAGCAAAAAACTAGAAACACCTCGAAAAAAATTATGTTATAGGCGAATATCTCTCTTAGGAACACCAATTTTGTATGCAGATTCCTTGAAATGGCATAATTGCATTGTCATTAAAAATTTTGGACTGCCACGACCCCTTTTCCCACAAGAAATAAAATACTTTTAAAACTTCAATGCCGATTTTAAGGCATATATTCTTATCGTACAGTATTGTAATTTCAAATTCGTTTGAAGACAAAATATATCAAACTATCCTGAAAATTGCATATAAATCGGATAATAAACAAAAGAGCTAGAGACTTAACAAAGTTTATAATTGAGCGCAATACCAACGCATGTGTGCAAGCGAGATAGAAACATACAAACATTTGAGCGAACGTTTTCGCTGCTTGTGCAGCCGCAGCGCTGCCCGCGAATGCTGGCCTTGCCGACCAATGCATTGGTATATGTATTACATACATACATATGTGCGTGCATACTTATAATGTCAAATGTATATGTGCATACATACAAACAGATCTTTTCGTTTCAACGTCTTCTACTGCAAGTACTATCAACTGATATACTCGGTTACCGATTTTATTAAAATAATCGGAAATAAAATGCAGAGAATGTCCGTCTGTCTGTGTGTCCGTCAGTGTGTCTGTCCGTATGAATAAACAGATTTAAGAGATGTATTGACTCGATATTTAGTCAGTCAATACAGGAATCTTTACCTTCCTGTAAAAAATACAACTTATTTAAATTTTGCATTTTGTATTTAAGGCAATATTTCTTATCGTCGAGCATTGTAATTTAAAATTCATTTGGAGACAAACTACCCTGAGAGTTGCGTATAAAGTACACTATAAATAAGAGAGCTAGAAGAGAAACAACGTTTACAATTGAACGCAATGTCCATGCATGTGTGCAAGGGAGATAGAAGCAAACAAACCTTTGAACGAACGTTTACGCTGCTTGTATGGCGGCAGCGCTGCCCGCGCATTCATATGCATGCATGTGCATTCATTTAATGTCAAATGTATATGTATTTTCATACAGAGAAACAGATGTTTTTGTTTCAACGTGCTTTGCTGCAAGCACCATCAATTGATATACCCGGATACCGATTTTATTTAAATGATCGGAAATAAAATGAAGAGAGTACTCGACGTGCTTGTTTAAAGTTGTAAGGATGTCCGGGGCCGTGAATGGATGTGGAATTTTAATCTTGGCTGGCGAAAATTCTCTTTCTGAACCCTCCCCGATGGTGCCGGCTGAGCAAGGGACACTGCATCATTCCGGGAGACCGGATGTTGTACTGCTACTTAAGCTTCGTGGCGATGAAGTAAAGACATGAAAAAATGGGGGATGAACACACCAATGTGATTCCAACATAACATGCACGACCTCAACCTTGAGGCGGGCGCATTCATAACCGAAGGAACAGTCTTTGGTAGGCTCTCCTTAAATATATATAGTTCGAGTGGAGTTTTAATCATACCCCCAAACCTCCTTATTATGTACGGGGGAGCATTACGTCAGCGAGCGACATCAACTCTATCAGTTCTATCTATCAGTAAGTAACGCTTTCAAGATGCCTTTCAACACACTTTCCGACCATATATTTTAAAAAAGATGTCCAGACCTAACCTTTAGAATGCTGAGTTTTCACACAATAAACAATCCTCAACTTGCTAAAAGGGCTGAAGTGGAACTAATATACAACGAGTGTAAGGTGTCTGTGTGTCTGAGGATATGGGAACAACATAACGAAGGCCAAAAGAATCTCCTGATGCAACTACTGTCTAAACAGCCGCCCCTTCAAAGTCAGTTCATGATCGTTGACGCAGTATGGACTGAAAGCCACTAGGAAACTCTAGAAGCGCTAATGTCCACCCACTTCCCAGCATGTGAACACCCACTGGAGATGTTCGTGCCATATAAGCTATAGTGGACCATTGACTTCTTTGTGAACATAAACAGCCCCGGCTTAGACGATATCAAACCAGCCATGTTGCCGATCCCCAAGGACGTACGCTCATCTCCATAATAGAAGGAAGACGATGACCCACATGTAAATGCGTATAAAACGAACCCTATTGTTAATTGGACTTTCCGGCAGTGAATGGAACGCGGCTAAGATACCTAGGGACAGTCTGAGACAGCCATCTGACGTGGAGGAACTTTTTGAGGAAAGGGTGAAAAAGACAATCATGGCGCTATACGCATCCAAGAAGATGGACAGCATTTATTGTAGCCTCAACAGAAAAGGCGGAGCGTCAGGCGCTGCATGCATCATAGGTGTGCTAAGAATTCCAACATGTCTGGTGAAGTAGGAGCTACTGTGTACTGTGAAGACACAATTGCTAAGGTTTTCAATCTCCCTAAGATTACTGCACTGTGAGCTTGAGAGGAGTACCAATGATAGCATAAATCGAAGGTGGTCGAACGCTGACTCCTGTAAAACGTCAAGAATTATATTTCTTGCCCTCCCCTAAAAATACTGCAGATGGATTGTAGAAGACCTCACTGGTCACTGACTGGCGCCTGCGCTTGCAGTCAAACTTGGCACGCCTAACGAAACCAATTGCAAGAAGTACAACGACTCAGACTATATTGAATAGCTGGAACGTCTTCTGTGCCTCTTTACTGCTCAAGCACGTAGAAAGTAAAGATGTTTAAGCGCACCTTACTTTCTCCAATCAGGGAGACCTTTAAAAGAACACCAGGAGAGCAGCTAGCTATCGCTAAGCACTTCTCCATCCCACAGGACTTCAAGCCATAATATTCTCCAATTGCGGACTACCGGAGAAAGTTCGGCTTACCTTGTCCTTGTCAAATTCTCGTGCTTTGCCTTTTTAGCATTTTTGAAGACAAAGCTTATTTTTGATGTTTGAAAGTCGAGCGAAAGAAGTTTTGGTATAATGTGCTCATGAACCATGGAATTGCACTTCTTTTGTCAGTAAAATTTTAATGGGCCAAAAAAAAAAAAAAATTAAAAATAACTGTGTATTATTTTTAATTATATTTTGCTTATTTTTGTGTGCAATTACAAGCATACATTCGAAAAATACAGGGGTCGATTGGGCTCATTAGAAGCGAATTGTGTTAAAGTCAGAAGGAGAAAGTGTTAGTCTGCCCTAATCCAAATTAATTTTCTTTGCAGAACTGCTGATTGATGCTGATGCTAATGGGCATTTTGGTTTCAAATTATGGATATTGACGCGAAATACTGAACTACAGCTTAAGATCACCCGTAATATTCAGTAAAAGTGGGATTCTTTGCAAATTATTTAAAGAATTCATAAATAACGTTAGAGACGAGCTGCTCCGAAAATGGGTTAACAACGTTGAGCATTTGTCTTTCTCTAGATGTGACATTATGGCTGAGACTAATGATCTTAAACCGCAAAAAGCTCCGGGTTTCGACGGGATTGGTGGAACGGTGTTAAAATGTTGAAAATACAGTGGTGTCGCTGATAATAATTCCTGATAAACGGTCAAATTTGGCAAATTCACGTTCAAATTCAATTAACCTTCTTCCAACCGCTGGCAAGGTTTTTGAAAGACATTCTGAAAATGGTCCGAGCTGAACTGGAGGAGCTTGAAATTGTTTCACCTAACAACTCCATCGGGCTGTTGATATAATCAGGGGCAACGAAAGTAAGTTATATGGCGTAGTAGTCTTCTTTGACATTGAACAGGCGTTTAATAGAGTATGACATGAAAGACTACTTTTTAAACTCAAGCGTTTAGCATCCGCGCCCATTTTTTGGCTAGCAGGCAGATCTTTTATTGTTGATAGTAATGGAACTATTTCTGCTGAGAATCTGAATAGTGCTGGTGTTCCTTAAGGCGGTGTGCTTAATACTGGTCATGCGGACGACACAGCGGTTATATGCTTCAATTCGTCACCTAGACAAGTCAGTCGCAGACTCCAAAATTTCGTTAACAGTTTTGACAGTTGGACTAAGAAATTGAACTCCAATATTGTTTTGGATGGGGTTGAGCTCCAGCAAGAAACTAATGTCAATTATTTGGGCCTCGTTCTTGACAATGGACTTGCGTGGAAAGGTACAATGAACACTTAAATAAAAGGAGTGGCTACTTAGACACCCATATAAACTTAAAATTGCCTTTTAATTAATACTATATGAGCCGCTTATCCATCCCATTTGGATATGTGGGAATATTGAAGGTTACCCATTTGCGTGTAATGTAGATATAACATGGGATCTTAAAATATAAACAGTTTTATCTACCATCAATAACGTTGCCACTAATAAAAGTTCTCGCACTTATGCCACTCTAATGTTTTGGGAATCACCTTGTGTTTAACTCGGATTTGTCCACTACCCGTCCATTGAAAATATGTTGCCTATTGCATTTAACCTCTGAACGTAAGCAAGATTTTTGATTCATCGCCCTGGACATCATAATAGTAATTATACTCTCTGAAAGAGAGAGTATATTGGGTTTGTGAAAAAAAAGTATGTAACAGGCAGAAGGAGGCGTGGCCGACCCCATAAAGTATATATGTATATTCTTGATCAGCATCACAAGCCGAGTCGATATAGCCATGTCCGTCTGTCTGTCTGTCCGTATGAACAAATTTCAGAGATGGTAACAGCTACAAGTTTGAATTTAGTCACAATCGACTCGATATTAAGTCAGTCAATACAAGAATCTTTTTTTTTCGATGCCACGCCCCGTGCGCCTACAATGAGCAAAAAACTAAACACATCTCGTGAAAAATTGATGTTTTAGGCGAATATCTCAGTAACTAAGGCACTTAGGAACACCAATTTTGGTATGCAGGTTCCTTGAGACGGCATAAATGCATCGTTATTAAAAATGTTGGACTGCCACGCCCCCTTTTCCCACAAGAAATAAAATAACTTTCAAACTTGGATGCCGATTTTAAGGCATATGTTCTTATCATACAGTATTGTTATTTCACATTCGTTTGAAGACAAAGTATATCAAACTATCCTGAAAGTTGCATATAAATCAGACTATAAACAAAAGAGCTAGACACGTAACAAAGTTTATAATTTAACGCCATTTCACTGCATGTGTGCAAACGAGACAAACATACAAACATATGAGCAACGTTTTCGCTGCTTTCTAGCGGCAGCGCTGCCCGCGAATGCTGGCTGTGACAACCAATTGTGTAGGTATTACATACTTATGTGCGTGCATACATATAATGTTAAATGTATATATGCATACATACAATCAGATGTTTTTGTTTCAATGTGTTCTATTGCAAGTACTATTAATTGATATACTTGGATACCGATTTTATTTAAATAATCGGGAATATGATGCAGAGAGTGTTCTACGGTCGGGCGTGCTCGACTGTACTTTTCTTTCTTGTTTTTAGTTCCAATGAAAAAAAATGTATGGCCAGAATCAGCAAAAAATGAGGTCTACAAATTAATAAGAAGAAAAAAGGTTCTGCGTTAAACAAGCAATCTTATTTTAATTCAATCTGTTGCCTCAAATTGTAAAAAACTATGGTCACCTCGGGAAAAATTTATGTTTTTGCCGAATGTCTCAGTAAGTATTGCACTTGGGAATACTAATTTTGGTAGGTAGACTCTTAGTGAACTCACAAAAACAATGTCATTAAAACTTATGGGCTGTCACGCCCCCTTTTCCCAAAAGAAATAAAACAATTTTTATATTTGCAGGCCGTTTTAAGAGCATTTCTGCTTATCGTACAGTATTGTAATTTGAAATTCTTTAGAAAAGAAACAAAGCTTATAATTGAATGAATGTCAATACATGTCTGCAAGCGAGACAGAAACATACAAACATATGCTGCCCGCGGACGTTGGCCGTGTCGACCACTGCAGTATGTATTACATATACAGTGAAAGCTTCCTTGGCCGGACAGCCACGGTTCCAGTATTTTTGTCCGCCTAAGGGATGTATGAAAATCATGCTCTTGGGACTATAAAATTCGTCCGGCTAAGGGAGCTGTCCGCATGTCCGTACGGGTCGGGTGTGCTCGACTGTACTTTTCTTTTTGGTTTTATCTGATACACATACATATAAACATAATAGGTCGAAATTCGAATCTGATCAAAATATACCGATATTTAATGTTTAGGCAAATTTCACAAAAACGACTGTATTTTTGAACAGAAATTTCGACTGGAGTGTTTTTATTCACTGTACTTTATGTACTTCCTTAAATTTTAATTTTTTTTTTAAATATTTTATTCTTACAGAATTTGTTGCAAAGCATCTTACCATCATCCCCAAAATCTTCCTCAGCTTCCTCCTCTTCAGTGTCAGTTGATTTTGACTTTCCTAAGCTTTTTAACTTTTTCCGCTTAGCAGCATTTCGCCTTCGAGCTAAGTGCAAAAGATAGTTCGTAATTAAACAAGTTTACAGGTTTAGAAATTAACAAACCTTCCATAATGTGCATTTTTTCTTCTTCAGTTGTCCTTTCTTCTGCTAATATAACTTCCTCTGAAATGTAGTTATGATTAAGAAAAAAGATTTGTTTCGCCTTTAAAGTGAACTAAAAATGTTTTAAAGATGTTTTATTCTACTTTGTTTGTAGTGTCTATTAGCTTATGAAGGGTTTGCTTCACACTTAAAGTAGATTAAAAATGATTTACAATATATGTGATGCTAATTTATATTAGACTAATGTATGTATATCAGCTTTTGTATGATACCGGTGCTCTACCTTTTTTCGGCTTGCAAATTTGGAGTAATCTATATTTAATGCGAACCGTAAAAAAAAGTATAAGACATTTGCGCTCAATAAATATAAAATTTAAAAAAAGAATAACTAATGTTATACGAGTCAGTTCTCTTTAAGGGGTTAACTGGGTATCAAATTTTAGAATGATATAGTTTCGTACTTTAACGAAGGATTTTTTCTTTCTCTATTTAAAGTCTTTTTAATGACTTAAAAACTTATGCAACTAATAGAAAATTTTTTTTTTTTTTTTTAGATGAATCTATTATAAGTTAACCTGAATACGCGAAGAGGCGTCTTTTCAAGATGTCACAGGACATGGGTTCTCAACGGCTGAATAATGATAATTTTTAATAAAAATTCACAAACTAAATAAGAATGTTTATCTTTTATAATTATATATATTATTTAAATAATATGTTTCAATGTATACAAGTGGAAAGAAATAGTAAATTATTAATTAATTTTTTTTGCTCTTTACATATGTAATTTGTATATAAAATTGTTTTTCGTTTAAAATAGAGGCTGTCACAATTAAGACGAGAATTCTATTGTTATCTTTTTATCTCGTTGCACTATTTATTTGAGTTTGAAGAACTTTTATATAATATAACAACTTTTAAATTTAAAGCTGTGCGTTTTTAATAAAAGTCACAAAATATCAATGAAAAAAAAAACCTTGGACAAAAGAAACACTAGCAGTCAAATATGAAAAGCGGTAAAATGACCGCTGCCCGTCGTTCTAGTGTAAAATAAAATGTACGTCACTGCTTTGCAAAGGGCAGGCATTGCAAAACATCGAATTTTAAGTCAATGTATTTATTTATTTACTTCTTATTTTCTTTTTAATTGTTAATAATGAGAACGTATTAATACAACAGAGCACATCGGAAACATCCACGTATTTTCCAGTTGGTCACTTTTACAAAACCATAAAAAAGATAGGGCACCCTAGCACACACGTATAGCTGTAAAGAGCATAAATCTATTTAAATATATTAATATTGACTAGAACAACGCTTTAAAAAAAGACTATATATTATCATATTATTTTAATGTACATATGTATGTACAGGGACGTATCTGTTAATTACTTAAAAGCAATTACTATATTAATAAATTATACAGGAATGGGATACATGTATACTATACCAGCTTTACAAATCCATTCAACATAGCCGTTTAACTCTCTTTCTAGTTGTTGTTGCCTTCTTAGTTTAAGAAACTCTTGTCTATTTTCTACTTTTTCTCGTTCTTTTGCGAATTCTCTACAAAAAAAAATAATGAAATAGAATAAGGTAAAACAAAAAATAGGAGCAGCCAAACGAACAAATACATTTGGGCAATGTATTAGCTTACTCAAAAGTTGTAAATGTATTTATGTAATAAACGTTTTAGTAATATATTATGTTTTTTTTAGAGGAATACAACTTCTTTAAAAATAAAACACTGAAAAATCAGTAACACGACCACAATTTTGGCTTTATGTACTTATAAATTCGATATCGTTTACGCTCAGGAGCAGCAATATTTCGCCATTTTCGGACTTGTAGCACTGTGCGGTGACATATTCCTAACGATCTTGCAATTGATCGTGCAGATTCATTATTTTTTGTCATTTCAATTATATTATTCTCCACAACTACCGATATTTTCTTCATTTTTGTTCGAAAATGTTTGCTTCAAATGATTAGTCAAATAAATAGACAAAACTTATTCAACACTACTTAAATTAGCATTCGTTGTAAAGAGAATAGATTATTTGCATTTGTACTAATTGCAAAAGGCGGAAATTCCCCTTTTTAACCCATATACCAGTGTTGCAAAGCAAGCTAAACTGAACGTGCAAAAGTGGATACATTGCTCGTTTTACGTATCGAGCTGAAAATTTTTAATTTATATTCACAATATGGAAAATGTTTTTTAGTTCCTTGTTTAAATATATTTAATAGATTTAATTCCAAAAGTTCAGACCAATTCGATCATTATTTGAGTTTTTACAGGTATTTTAACGTCGAGTTGGCCAACATGTATCCATACGTGCTCACCACTATATTTGAAACGAAAATAAAAAGCCGTGATTTGCTATCTCGTTGCGTGTTATATATTCATATCTACTTATGTATTTAGTTTTAATGTTTACAACAAAGGCATTACATAATTTATATGTATTTTAGATCGTTCATACAATTAAAGGAACAGATAATTCAATCGTTGATAGTTTTCCTTTTGGATAAATTTTAATCTTAGGCTAGTATGTTCGTAAAAATAAAAGCAATTGGAGTCTTCAGTGACTAATATTAAAATAACAAATGCTTATAATTATTACAAGCGAATGAGTCTTTAATGACTTTTTATAGAGTCCGGCGTTTCAATCATTTTGCTTATTCCTTCTAAGGCATCAATTAACAACGGAAATCAAGCGACTAAAAAACAAACCAGTGATCAGTGCTCAATGCCCTGCTTACGCATAAAAGTTGAAGACACTCGAAATCATAACTGAAAAACATGAGTGTTTCGCTCACACCACATTATTGCGCATTGATTTTTGTGATCTATTGTTGCTGTTCGTACATTTTCTTTGAGTGCACTGTGCCGTTCACTTATCTACGCAAAAATTTTGTGTGTTTGGTGAAATAGAATCGACACTTACTGTTTGAGTGAGTGACGAAATGCAAAAACACGAAACACTAAAAACGATTTGTGCGTTTGAGTGTGTTATTCTTTTCTTGCTGTTTGTGAGTGCGAAAAACACTCTAAACTTATTAGTGTGAATTGGATGCCAAAAAGTGACACACTTGACGTTCTCTATTGGGTACCCAATTCTCCCCAATTACGCGCAGAATGTTTCAAGTCTTTAACGGCTGCTAGTTCATCGACTTAAACAAATGACTTCACACATCCCCACAAAAACTAATCTAATGAACTCAAATCACATGACCGATTGTCGCAAGAAATCGATTGTTTCATGCGATATATGTCATATTGTACCAATATGCTAAAAACATTTGCATTGGAGATTATTGGCATTGATGTGTGACACCAATGCGATATGATATCGAATGCAATAATGGGTCATTATGTCGATATCTATAGCGATATATCGTATTTGATTTCAGTTATTGATAATATCGGTATCGATCGTGATATGTGATTTAATATGATATTTTAAACAATATCGATATCGTTATTTTCTTGGCGATATACATCCGTATTACAAATTGATGTTTTTTTTTTCAAAGTGTTTTGTTGCAAATACTATCCATTGTAATACCTCAATACCGATATATTCATATAGTCGGGAATAAAATGCCGCGAGTATTAACTTTTTTTGTAAATTGAAATTAAATTAAAAATATTAATTTCGAATTATAATACGAGATTTATTTTTGCGCAAAACATAATTTTTAAATCTAATACTGTGTATATTTATATACATAAATATATAAATATATAAATATATATATATTATATTATATTATAATATAATAACGTAGTTCGAAGATCGGTTATTCAAAAAAATATAATTTTATTTCACAACACGATACTACGGAGTACAGATACAAATCTAGACTAACTTATGCTATGTTCTGGAGACATTTAGCAAACCTCGGCTTTGAGCTTTTATTGATTGAACTTTAGACTTTTGGAGCTTTTGGCTCTTATGTAAATAAAGGGGGATATCGATCTTCAAGAGATTGAGCTTTAAGAGAATTCTGTCGGCCAGGATTTGTGCAACGTCAGCAGTTTCAACCCCAATGGTGGGAATAGCGATTCTGGAATTGTTTTTGATATTTGATAGGTTCGTGGGAAGCCAGAATTGTTATTGTCACCATTTGATTATTTCATAATGTTTGGTTTAAATCTGTGGGAGAGGAATGTGTAAACTTAAATGAAAAGTACGTGCTAAGCGTAATGTATGGGTACATATGTGTCTACATATGTCACTTCCCCATCCTTAAGAAATGAGCCTGTCCTCAGGCGGATAATTTGGGTATAGTGTTGGGTCTGTTACAATTTCTTCGGTTTCATTTTTGTTTTGATTTAGTTCAATATAATTTTCAATATTTGATTGTATGTTTGGGAATGATTCTTTTTGGTTCTTATAATTAACAATAATTTTTCTTGGAATATTTTTATATTTAAAGATAATGTATATAATTAATGCGATTAAAATAATTATTAAAGTGGTTATAGTAATAATTTGGAACGTGTTATACAATTTTGTTTGCTGTAAGATAATTTCTTTAGTTTGGACATATGACAATGGTTCTAATTTTGTTACATTATTACTTTTTTTCTTTATTTATTTTATTTATTTATTTATTAACGCAGACTAAAAGCAGTCGCGAGTATTTAATTTAATTATATGATTACGTAGTGTATAGATATATAATTTAAATTTAGATAGTATTAAAAGTAAATATTAAACTGAAATTAAAAAAAATAATAGTTAGACCATTAATCTGGGAATACAAACAAACAAATTGATCCAACATTTGTTGCAAGGGCTGGGAAAAACCCAGAAAAACCCAACCAGATCAAAAAAATGTTGCCAAAAATAGCTCGAAAGATCACTGATTTAAGGGGAAGAATTAATGGCAGAGACTCCATTCTTACTGCCCTTGGGAATCAGAGATATAACGGAGTTGGCTGTAAAGAGAAGCTTTAAGATGGGAGAGAGAGAGAGAGATGTGTCAATCAATCTATAATGTTCATTATAATTAGCGCATAATACCCAAAAACGATTGTGCAAAGCATAGTCAGTAGTGCATGTAGGAAGAGATAAGGGGATGTAGTACCTAGTGGTCCTGGTGGGAATATTAAATTTAAGGCGTTCTAAAAGAGATGGGGAGCAGATATCACCAATTATTAATTTATGGAGGAAGATTACTCCAGAACTCTTCTCCGATTAGTAAGG
Organism: Drosophila cardini; assembly: GCA_018903735.1. NCBI lineage: Eukaryota > Metazoa > Arthropoda > Insecta > Diptera > Drosophilidae > Drosophila > Drosophila cardini. Next base: position 615,745 of record JAEIGM010000031.1, read on the forward strand.
AATGGAAGATTCAGAAGCAAGAGTCTGTTAGTATAAGATGGAAGGTGAAGATTAGGGTCCCAATTAAGTCCAAGAAGCGCGAAGAGTAAAAACTGCTTCTGTATTGACTCAATTAAAGCTTGACTATGAGCATGTTGAGGAGACCAGACACATGAGCAATACTCAAGAATGGGACGGACTAGGGATGTGTAAAGAAGTTTGGTGACAAATGGATTATTAAATTCCTTAGACCAGCGTTTAATAAATCCAAGAGTTCCCTTAGCTTTATTAACTATAGTGGAAATATGATGTGTGAAACTTTATTTATTATCAAAAAGAACACCGAGGTCATCGACTGATAATATACGTTTTAAAGGTTTATTGTCAATGTGATAGTTGGCTAAGTAAGGAGTCACCCTGTTAAACGTCATAAACAGGCATTTAGAAAAATTTAGGTTCAAGAGATTAGTTATGCACCAGTTGTGCATAGAATTTAAATCATCTTGAAGTAGCGTATGATCTGGTGGATCCTTATAAGACAATAATAATTTCACGTCGTCGGCATACATAAGTATGCGACAATGGGCTAGTGAAGAAGGAAGGTCGTTTATAAAAAGATTAAAAAGTAGGGGGCCTAGGTGACTACCCTGGGGAACTCCAGAAGTAACGAAGACAGATTTAGATATGGCTGATCTAAGCATAACCCTTTGGGTCCTACCTGTAAGATATGATGATATCCACAGAAGAAGGGAAGGTGGGAAGCCTAAAATGCTTAGTTTATGCAGAAGGAGGTTATGATTTACAGAGTCAAACGCTTTACTGAAATCAGTATAAATGACATCAGCTTGCATTCTATTAAGGAATGCCTCATTTACAAAAGAGGTAAATTCCAATAAATTGGTCGAAGTCGACCGCCTCTTAACAAAACCGTGTTGGGCAGGGGAGATAATTGACTTGCAGAGGTGTTGCAAAGTCGAAGTAATTATCTTTTCGAAGAGCTTAGGGATTGCGGACAACTTCGCAATTCCCCTGTAGTTGGATATATCCGACTTGCAACCTTTTTTATGCAGAGGGATAATGTAAGATTCTTTCCAAAGGGAAGGAAAGACAGAGGATTCCAAAGAGAGGTTAAAAAGAATTGAAAGATGTTTAATTATAGAAGAACAGCACTCCTTAAGCACACAACTAGGAATGTTGTCAGGCCCAGGAGAGAAGGAAGATTTTAAGTTGCTAATGGACGAAAGCAGACAACTATCAGAAATATAAGGAAAAAAAAAACGGAATTAGAGGATGGGAGTTTAAAGGGGTAAAAGAAGTTAGTAGGCAAACTAGGGGAATACGTAGATTGAAAAAAGTTAGCAAAGAGATCGGAAGCAGCCGAGTCCTCACTTACTTTAGTGGTATTGAAGAAAAAAGAATTGGGTAAAGTAGAAGATTTGCGTTTAGAGTTAACAAAGTTATAGAATTGTTTAGGATCGCGCGCAAATTGATTCTTGCAACGAACGAGATAATTTTTATAGCATTGAGAATTAAGAAGGGTAAAGGCTGCTTTTGCTTTAGAATAATTTAAATAGTCTAAGCTAGAACCTGTCTGCTTAAACTTTTTAAAATATTTTAATTTTTTATTTTTTTCAGTTAGATAGTCTTGAGGTGAGAACCAAGGAGATTTATGAAAAACGGACTTTACAACACTATATGGAATACAGATATCAAAGATTGAATTTAATATGTTGTAAAAATACTCGACAGCTATGTTAATATCATTCATGCTGTATAGTATAGACCAGTCAGTAGCAAAAATCAGTTGATTTAGCAAAGAAAAATTTAATTTGCGAAAGCAACGGCGCGACTTGGAAGAGGATGAAGGAGGTGAATGGATGAAGTTCGGGATAGACAGGGAAAGTTCTAGAGTTGGATGAAAAGAATCTTCAGGAGCAACTACAGGAGAAGATCTAGTGACAATGGCACTGGATGAATCATTAACGAAGATAAGATCCAGCATCCGGTTCAGACGATTAGATATATGATTGATTTGAAAAAAAGGAAGATCAATCAAACTATCTAAAAAGTCATTATTGGGTGGAGTATGTAATCAAACTTGTCGAAAAACGTCCAGGAAACGTTTGGCAAGTTAAAATCTCCTAGTATCACAAAGAAATCACAATCACGAATGTGACTAAATATTTCTTTGATGAAATTGAAATGCTGTAAATAAACTGACATTTCTGAGGAAGGAGGAATGTAAGAACAAGTTACATAAAGGGCAAATGACGAAAAAGTAACCTTAACGGCAATAAATTCAATTTCGTCCAGTGGTGAAACATCTATTACTTCAGCATAAAGGGAGGATTTTACTGAAATAAGAACTCCACCACCACGTCGATTAGGACATCGCACCTGAAGATGTTATAATTAGACGACATAATTTCATTATCAGATATGCTAGGATTAAGCCAAGTCTCTGAAAATGCAACAATGTCAGAATCTAAAGAAAAACTATTATTATATAACTGTTTTAGCTTTGACCCAAGACCCCTAACATTCTGCTACAGAATGATTAGTTGGTCAGAGCCTAGTTTTTTGAGGTTATGACTGTGGCCGCTTGAGTCGAACCGCCAGTCGGAAGGATGACAGGAGTTGAACGAGTTCTTTTTTTAGAAGCCGTACTCTAAAAAAGAGTATGGGGTCTATTAAGTTTGTCTGAAGCGAAATGTGCGTAACAGGCAGAAGGAGGCTTTGCCGACCCCATAAAGTATATATATTCTTGATCAGCATCAACAGCCGAGACGATATAGCGATGTCCGTCTGTCTGTCTGTCCGTCCGTCTGTATGATCACCTAGATCTTTAAAACTACAAGAGCTAGAGCCACCAAATTTGGAATGAATGTCCGTCTGCTTCGCGAGCAGATCAAGTTTATTTCAAATCTTTGCCACGCCCCTTACCGCCCCCGCAAATTGTAAAAAACTATTTTCACATCACCATAACTTGAAAACGGCTAGAGCTAGGGAGACCAAATTCACACATTATGTGTACGGTACCTATATAACTATCCTCACCAAATTTGGTGCGGATCGGACAACTATAGCCTATAGCTCCCATAGGACAAATCGGCCGAAAATTGGTGATTTGTATGGAGGCATGAAGTTTTAGTAGAGCGACTGTAACCAAACTAGCACATTATGTGTATGGTACCATTGTAACTATCCTCACCAAGTTTGGTCCGGATCGGACAACTATATCCTATAGCTCTCATAGGACAAATCGGTCGAAAATGGGTGATTTGTATGGAGGCATGAAGTTTTAGTTAAGCAATTGCAACCAAACTAACACATTATGTGTATGGAACCATTATAACTATCCTCACCAAGTTTGGTTTGGATCGGGCAACTATAGCCTATAGCTCCCATAGGACAAATCGTTCGAAAACTACTTATTTGTATGGTAAAACGCGCACTAGAATGAGTACGGGGTCTTTTACAGTCGGCTTGCTCGACTGTAGCCTTTTTTACTTGTTTCTGTTTGAACTCGTGAACAATCATATGAGCAGGCAAAAACTTTGGATCACATATGATAGGAAAAAGATCAGGGGACACACTAATCTTAAATGATGAGATTTCTCTTGGCTCAGAGAAATTGAATTTTGAAATTAAAACGCTACCTGGAGTTTTGGTAGCGATGAAAGCTGCAATAGACTCAATAGTCGTATCTGCAGATAGTCTAGATATAAATATCTGCTTAAGTGGAGCCACGACCGTAAGCAGGGGAGGCTGAACTGCTATGGGAGTAGCAACGGGGTGACTATTACGTCGACTTGGAGGGCTTTTGGTGTTTTTACTTGTAACATTTGAGTTGATTACAGGTAACACCGAATTATTAGGGGGTGAAGGGGGAGATGCGGGGGTGGCAACAGAGCCACTGTTACGCCGAATAGGGGGACTCTTCGAGTTATTACTCGTAGCCACTGCACTATTAACAGCCACAGATTTGATCACTGGTGATGGGGCGACTACGGGAAGGGCAGGCATAGCCGGGGAAGTATGGTTGCATAAGGGCCGGTCGGGTACTGGGGAAGTAGCGGGAGGAATGGATGAATTGGGAGGTAAGGAGTTACAGGGAGAAGTAGAAAATGATAAAAGGGGAGGCCCACTATGCAACGGTGATGTACTGAGAGAAATAGGTGGAAGAGGTAATGAAAGATGTTGAATAGAGCTCAACATCTTTTCAGGCGGAGTCTCGAATTTATAGTCACTAAGCAAGTCAGCACTAATATCAAAATCAGTGCTAAGCCGCTTAGCGAGTGAGCGCAGTTTTAGGAATTGTTTTTTCACAGTATTGGACATACGTGAAAATCGCATTGCAACTCAATACAAACTGGGCATGACCATTTCAATCCACCACTACCTATTTTGGCAGAGGAAATTAATTTTTCAAATTCACGCCCAGTGAGACCTGCACATTTAATGTGCATAATATTATCGCACAGCCAACAGTGCACATAATTTGGTTGGTCAGTGTCCCGAGATGGGCCATATGAGCAATTTTTCTTACAGCAGGCCATTTCACTCAAAATACTTTCAAACAACTTGGAGTTTGCTTTGATCAAAACAAATATGCTCGAAAACAGAATTCGCAAAAAGTGCAAAAACAAAATATTAACGAAACAGTTAAACATCAAAGGCAATGCGTGGACGCAAGCGCAAAAGAGAATTGAGTGCAAGCGAGCGACACACAAACTTAGCTCAGCTGAGCATCGTGAAGGGAGCAAAGGTCACAGCAAAAACGGGCACAAACAAAAACACAGCTAAGACGCTGTATTAATAAAATTATTGATATATTACTAAAATGCACACTAAAACCAACTTTGCACAAACCAGATTTAGGGTATCACTTAGTAAAAATTTACAGATGAATAAAATTCAATTAAAGTTCACAAGTTTAAGCAAAAATAATTAAATAAACGGAGCGATGAAAAAACACGACCGGCACAGCTGATAATATCTTATGTAAATTATTTGTATGTAATCTAACATAGTATTGGTTATTAAAATTTCATCTTATTGAATTGAACAATTTAGGGCTTTTATCATATTATTTCCTTCAATAATTATTTCCCTGTTGATACAATTTTGATTTAATACAGTTTTAGGTAAGTTCCATGTTAACATAATATTTGGTTCTACATACTTAATTTCATAGTTTCTATGTATTTTTGAATATCTACATTCTGTTTTTTCTTGGTTTAATATTCCGGTAATACATTTGTTCATAACTAAATCTTTATTGGTTGCTGTAATCGCTTTATTATTTTGTATGTAATAACTGTCATGTATAATTTCGGTTAAAATGTTTTTATTGTCGTCAGGGTAAGGAATAATGTCAAATTGTGCGGTATTTATAATTTCACGTGGAATATGGGAAATGATTAAAATTTCGTTAGTAGTTGTCTTGTACCAAGTTGATGTTTTAATATTTATAATTTTTTCAGCGTTTAAATGTGATAGTGAGTCATATTTTAATAATTTAGGGTTGAATATACCAAGCCTGGTTAGTTGCATTCCTAGTTCAATGTCTTCAATGTATTCTGTGAATTCTTGTAAATTGAAAATTAATATGTCAAGTCTTTGATCTACCTCAAGGGTGATAAGCATGAATGTTATGATTATAGTTGTTAAATTATGAGGAGTTGTCATCGTGATTCGGGTTATTGGTTGATCTGGAATTATCGTATTTACTTTCGTTAGTTACTTTTTTCTTTTTATATTTTGATTTATAACGTGTTATCTTTCTACCTCTGTTTACTTCTTTATAGTGTTTATCATCTATTTGTGTTATGTTTCCTGTTTGCTTAAATGGGTCTGTGGATTTAGACCTTACTAATGGTGATTCCCTATATCTAGTATCTACTTCGAATATATCTAGTATCTACTTCGAATTCGGCTCTTTTCTCGTTGAGTCTTTCTATTATATTTTTCTTATTTAACTGTGCATCATACTCGGGAGTTCCTGCGTAAATGAAAATGTCTGCTGGTGTTCTACCAGTCGTATTATGTTTAGTTTTATGGTTATAAGTGTAAAGTATTATTTCGAATCTAGTTAGTTTATCTTCTTGATTAGTGTCAGAATTGACAATTCTCAATTTTTCATTTACTGTTTTATGAAATCTTTCTATGTCTGAAATACCGTTTTTACTAGTTGTGATGGTTATATTTACGTCTTGTGATTTTAACCAAATTTGTAGTGCGGAGCACAAGAAGGCTGAGTCTTTATCTGCTTTTATTTCAATTGGTTTTCCCATGTCATTAAATACTTTTAAAAGAGCTCTTTTGGCTTCTAACCAATCTCGACCATTTACTTCAATTAATGTTGCGTATTTGGAATATAAGTCTATACAAGATAGAAATTGTTTATTGTCTACCATATAAAAATCCATGACATATTTTTCTCTGGGATTATGGATTTCTGGAGTTAATTCAAAAGCTAGTTTAGTATTTCTACGTTCTGTTTTTGCTACATTGCAAACTTTGCATTCGTTAATAAATTTTTGAATAACATTCTGGTAATCTGGATAATAATACTTTTCTTTAAATAAAAATGTAATTTTCTCTATTCCTGGATGTAGTAGCTTTTGGTGTGTGTTAATAATGTATTCTTTGAATTCGGCATAGGTTTGGAGGTCTGTTAGTTTTTTAGTTGATCTCATTGCTTTTGTAATATTATTTGGACTAATTATTTCAACGAAAGCATTCTGGAAAGTAAGAAAATCGGCTTCGTTGCTGAAGTATATAACGCTTTTCTTTGAACATAAGTATTCTTTAATTAATTCTTTCGCATGATTGTGTGTCATTTCGACATAATTTATTAAAATTTTTGTTTTATGAAAATAGTTAATGACGTTAACGTTATTTGAGTTACTTTTTGCAAATTCTATTTGTCTTTTAAAATAGTTAATTTGTCTTTCTGTTAGTGAAATGTAATATTGGTTGTCTTCTTGAGCACTATGGATTGTTGCTGCTGTGACGTCAGAGGTTTCTCCTAACATCTTTTCTTCAATTTTTACTCTGGACAAAGCATCTGCAACATGGTTCTCTTTACCTGGTACATATTTAATGTGATAATCAAATTCATTTAGTTTTATTTTCCAGCGTTGTAATATCATATTTGGTTCTTTAATATTATTAAGCCAAACAAGTGGTTTGTGATCACTGAGGATCTCGAATTTTCTACCGTAGAGATAAGATCTGAAATATTTTGTTGCCCAAACGATGGCTAAAAGTTCCTTTTCAATTGCTGAATAATTAATTTCATGTTCATTTAAAGTTCTACTTGCGAAACAAATTGGTTTTTGATTTTGAGACAGAACAGCTCCAATGGCTATGTTGCTGGCATCAGTTGTGAGACAAAATGGTTTTTCGAAATTCGGATAAACTAAAATTGGATCGGACGATATAAGTACTTTTAATTTTTCAAAAGCAGAAATGTAATTTGCTTCGTTGATATTTATACTTACACCTTTGTTTAATTTTAAAGTCATTGGCTTTACAACGTGTGCGAAGTTAGGAATGAATTTTCTATAATAACCACAAAGACCTTAAAAAGGATTTTATTTCTTTGGGTGTTTTTGGTATTGGAAAATTTTGTATTGCAGAGATTTTTGTTGGATTTGCTTTTATTCCTTCTGTTGTTATTATGTGTCCAAGGAATTCAGTTTCTTTTTTCATGAATTTGTCTTATTGCAATTTTAAATTAGCTTCACGCAGTTTTGCGAATACCCTTTTTAATGATAATAGATGTTTTTCCAATGAAGTGGAATACACTATTATATCATCCATGTATACTAAACAATCTTTTTAAATTAGATCTTTTAATAGATTGTTCATACAACGTTGAAATGTTGCTGGGGCGTTTTTCAATCCAAAAGGCATTCGAGTATATTCGTAATGTCCATTTTTAGTTGAAAAAGCTGTTTTTGGTATACTATTTGGGTCCATTTGTATCTGATGAAATCCTTTCGCAAGGTCAATTGTGGTAAAATACTGACATTTTCCAAGTTTGTCTAGTATATCATCCATGACTGGAATAGGATATTTATCATCGATTGTTATTTCATTTAAGTTTCGATAGTCAATAACTATACGGAACTTTTCTTTACCTGATGCATCACGTTTCTTTGGCACAATCCAAATTGGTGAGCAATAATGCGAGTTTGATTTGCGAATTATACCTTGTTCAATCATTTCTTTGATTTGTTTGTCGACTTCTTCGTCGAATGTTTGCGCATACTTGTATGGACGCTTTTGAATTGGGTCTTCGTGTTTAGTTTGGATGACATGCTTAATTGTACTGGTGAAAGTAAAATTTTCACTTTCTTTGCACTGAATGTCACTAAACTCGAAAAGGATTTTGGTTAGTTTAGTTTTTTCTTCATCGTTTAGATGTTCTAATCGGAATTGATTTGTTTCATTTAATTCATTGTTTATAGCGTAATTTACTGCTATGCTATTTGTTTGGGGCGGATCAAGGCATTGAAAAGCGGTCTTGTCCTTAACAGAATCCTCACGATCATATCTCATTTGAAATGGATGCTCGTTAAGAATAACTGTTTTTTGTTTATAGTCAATTTTTGCTTCACAGGATTCTAGATATTCTCTACCTAGTAGAATATCATAATTGTCAGAAAGCTTACTAGGTGCAAAAGATACGTAATTTTTTAATTGAACTATGCTATTTATTGTTTGTACATTTAATTGGCAAGGTTTGATAGGAAAATTTAGAAAGTTTTGTTTAATTAGATTGATGGACGAACCTGTGTCAATTACACAGTTAAAATGTTCCCCATTCAATACTAATCTGATGAAGGGATTTGTTCTTCTTGGTCCGAGGCTCCTTGATGAAAATTTTCAGAAGTTTCCATCTTAGAGTGACCTCTGGTGCTTTCTCGCTGTCTTTTGACTGGAGGATTTGAGGATCTTTGGCTTTGATTTTGATAATTCATTGGGTTTTGTGATCTTGCTTGATCAAGGTTTTGTTTGAATTCTTTATATAATGTCTGATTATTTTCAGCATGTTCTTTTGGTTTATTACTTTGGTTTGTGTTGTTTGAATAGTTGGGACTTGGATAATAATTTTGATTATTTCCTTTTCCACGATTGTCATTGTTAGTTTTGTTGGGTTTTGAGTTTTCAGTACTTTGGTTAGTACGTTCATTAAAATTGTTTTCGTAAAGTCCCTCGCGTTGAGCGACTTGTTTAAGTTTTGAAACTGTTGTAATGTCATGTCTAGCAAAGGTCATGAATATTCTGTCGGGTAGTTTCCTAGTAATTACATCTTTTATTGTGTTATTCATTGCGTTTGTGTACAATATTGTGTTTTGTGGCTGATTTTCTAACATTACTTTATTTGAGATTACAAAAGACTTATATTCTAGTTCTTCTACGAACTTACGTATACTATGGTTGTAATTTGTGTTATATAAACGTCTTAGAAGTTCTCGTAGGGTGTCTGTGTTTTGAATTCGTCGATGAGGGCTCTCCTAAGTTCTCCCCAGGTTGTAGCTGCTGTGAGTTGGGAAACTCGTTGTGCTGATCCAGATGTCTGCATCTCGATGGCTCCAAATAAAACGCTGTGCTGTCTCACGTCTTGTGTAGGGTAAAGCTGCATGATGAAGTCGATTCTTCTTATGAACGCTGTTAGTTCCACTGTTTTTCCGTCAAAGATTGGCACTTGACGTATCTGTCCTAAGGCTTGTTTCAGGTGCAATTCGGATAGTTCCATTGCTGTTGTTGTTGTCATGATGTTGTTTTATTTTGTTTGTATTGTTTGATTGTTCTTCGTAAAAATAAAAATTTGTTCTTTCACACAAATTTATTTTTGTTGTCACTTCAGGTTTGATTTTCTTTTGGTGGATTGTAAGGAGCTTACTGTTTACAGGGATCAATTTAATGATGTGTAAAGCCCGGAAATAAGTCCCTTAAGTACAATTGTTCAAAATAGTCCAAAGGATCTAATTAGCAGAACACTGTTTGGTGTATTGCAAGTTTTGTGTTGCGCGGTATTCTTAAAATGGCAATTATGTTTTAGTGGCGGTCGCACTTTTACTGTGGGCCACGATTGATAATTGGTTTGTTAAGTTTTAAAACACACGCGTTGATTCTTTTGCGGATATCAGAAAAATTTTTCCAAAATTGTAATGTTCTGAACCGAATCACTTTTTGCAGCAAATTCGCATGCTCAATCCTAGAAAGTCACTTGGTCGTACAAGGATTTCTATTAGCGGATCGAAAAGGATCGATTACTTTTACAAGGATATTTTTCCGATATCCTACCGGCTGCGCCAATAACGTAGTTCGAAGATCGGTTATTCAAAAAAATATAATTTTATTTCACAACACGATACTACGGAGTACAGATACAAATCTAGACTAACTTATGCTATGTTCTGGAGACGTTTAGCAAACCTCGGCTTTGAGCTTTTATTGAGTGGACTTTAGACTTTTGGAGCTTTTGGCTCTTATGTAAATAAAGGGGGATATCGATCTTCAAGAGATTGAGCTTTAAGAGAATTCTGTCGGCCAGGATTTGTGCAACGTCAGCAGTTTCAACCCCAATGGTGGGAATAGCGATTCTGGCGAATTGTTTATGATATTTGGTAGGTTCGTGGGAAGCCAGAATTGTTATTGTCACCATTTGATTATTTTATAATGTTTGGTTTAAATCTGTGGGAGAGGAATGTGTAAACTTAAATGAAAAGTACGTGCTAAGCGTAATGCATGAGTACATATGCGTCTACATATGTCACTATATATATATATATATATTTGTATATATATATATATATATATATATATATATATATATATATATACAAAAATGCAAAAATGGCAGAAACACTTTAAATGAGGAAATTTCCAAAAGAAATGAGAGCGTGAATTTTCCCACCGTAATGTTGGCTTCTGATTTAGCCTGATTAAACCCCTTGACTTCATTAGATGTGGTATCAGGTGCAAGCCTGGAAAAAATATTTGCTTCTTTGGTGGAACTCCTACTAAAAACCTTTTATTAGGCACAATAGTTACTTCCGTAGAAGCAGCAGCTATCATATACTCACTAACTGATTCGCTTACTGCAACAGTTTTGACAACTTACGAATCAGAAACAATGATTTCGGGGCTCCTAGGGACAACTTCCTATCGCACAGACTTTTAAATCTGTCAAATAGGTCCCCAAAGCCTGTTCGAATATGTCTCATGAAGCTCATCATATCCCTTTGACATCCCTACAAGCTTCACATGTCCACTTTAATTCAACCGTTAAGGCCTGCGCTTTTTCTATGTGAAACATTTTAACAAAACCTACCTTCAAGGTCGTTTTACGAAACTGGAAAAGAGATTGGAGCGATATAAAACACGTCCGTCAGCGAAAGCGAATCGATCGAGAGAGATTAATCCGTATATTAATTCATAGTCTATCCCCGTGATATCTAAAGCTAGTTTCAATTCTTCAAAAATCTGCTTGTTTTTACATTATTCGTGTTCCCAAAGTTTACTGTCGACATGTCGACTTGTAAGCCGATTTAATTGCGAAACTTACTCTGTATTTCTTTTTTTTTCTTAAGCTCAAATTTGCAGACAAAGTGTAGAATGCTTATTAAATCTTATTCCAGCATGTAAAATAGACAGCATGATTTTGGATTTCGTCCCACGGATTCGAGAGCTCATAATATCTTTGAGTACATGGGAAGCATCACGTTTTCCTTATTTACTCAATTCAACTCGAGCTGCGTGGCTTTACCAGACGGCCAAACGATGGGGACCTGGACGATTTGTTTTTAACAACACGTTCTTTTTTTGTGAGCTTTAATTCACCTCTTCTTCACTTTTGATTTAAAATGTGCAAAAGTGTTGTTCAGTTTGTTGAACTGATATTCGTTAAGGTCGTCACCGGTCAAAAGCTGGTCACTTTTTTCAAATTGCGTAAGTTTGTATTGTTGATCATACGAAGAGTCACTGTTCTCATTTCTGAGAAGGCTGCTGACCGTAAAACAAATTTATTAACATAAGTATATTTTTCACCAGTAAAAATTTCATTGCAAAATGTGAATGTACTTTGTAGAGACGGTATTCGGCGAAAAATTTTATATATATATATATATATATATATATATATATACAAAAATGCACACTACTATGAGTACGGGGCCTTTTACAGTCACTCGACTGTAGCCTTTAGTAGTAAATTTGTTATGGTATTCGCGTGGATCAGGCAGCTTTTGTTATTAGTTATAATAAGATGGTGAACTTTCATTTAATGAATTTTTAAAAATTTGTCGAGGAATGTCGTCTCTACAAAGTACATTGACATTTTGCAATTAAATTTTTACAATACAAACTCACGCAATTTGAAAAAGTGACCAGCTTTTGACCGGTGACGACTTTAACGAATATCAGTTAAACACACTGAACAACACTTTTGCACATTTTAAATCAAAAGTGAAGAAGAGGTGAATTAAAGCTCACAAAAAAAGAACGTGTTGTTAAAAACAAATCGTCCAGGTCCCCATCGTTTGGCCGTCTGGTAAAGCCACGCAGCTCGAGTTGAATTGAGTAAATAAGGAAAACGTGATGCTTCCCATGTACTCAAAGATATTATGAGCTCTCGAATCCGTGGGACGAAATCCAAAATCATGCTGTCTATTTTACATGCTGGAATAAGATTTATTAAGCATTCTACACTTTGTCTGCAAATTTGAGCTTAAGAAAAAAAACGAAATACAGAGTAAGTTTCGCAATTAAATCGGCTTACAAGTTGACATGTCGACAGTAAACTTTGGGAACACGAATAATGTAAAAACAAGCAGATTTTTGAAGAATTGAAACTAGCTTTAGATATCACGGGGATAGACTATGAATTAATATACGGATTAATCTCTCTCGATCGATTCGCTTTCGCTGGCGGACGTGTTTTATATCGCTCCAATCTCTTTTCCAGTTTCCTAAACGAAAAAAAGGTAGGTTTTGTTAAAATGTTTCACATAGAAAAAGCGCAGGCCTCAACGGTTGAATTAAAGTGGACATGTGAAGCTTGTAGGGATGTCAAAGGGATGTGATGAGCTTCATGAGACATATTCGAACAGGCTTTGGGGACCTATTTGACAGATTTAAAAGTTTGTGCGATAGGAAGTTGTCCCTAGGAGCCCCGAAATCATTGTTTCTGATTCGTAAGTTGTCAAAACTGTTGCAGTAAGCGAATCAGTTAGTGAGTATATGATAGCTGCTGCTTCTACGGAAGTAACTATTGTGTCTAATAAAAGGACTTTAAGAGGAGTTCCACCAAAGGAGCAAATATTTGTTTCCAGGTTTGCCCCTGATACCACATCTGATGAAGTCAAGGGGTTTAATCAGGCTAAATCAGAAGCCAACATTACGGTGGGAAAATTCACGCTCTCATTTCTATTGGAAATTTCCTCATTTTAAGTAAGTGTTTCTGCCAAATATTTCAGCACAACGTGCTGTATAGAAATTTGGCAAGACCATTTAATAATAAAAGAGTATATGGCAAAAATGAAATAAGACTACAATTACACTGCCTCCTAAACCTGTTCTGGCCTCTGATGGCAGAAAACCTAACATCTCCCTGTCATTTGCCGATCAAAATGTTGCCTATCAAAAGCTACGCCATATCTATATCTATTTAAATAGTCTATCTTCTTAATTTCACAACGTGGCCTTTTTTCAAACATGGTAAAGGCCCGACATCCTAAACTCTGAAATACTATCTTACAAATTCTCCATCTATAGAATAGATCGTACATCCCGCCTCGGTAGGGTGTGCTTGTTGCCGTTGATGTTAACTTTTTCTCGGAAAAAGTAACAACCGATGGCTTTATAGATATTAAACTTGCTGCTTTTAAGTTGTGCCTAAATAATATGAGTGTTTTCATAACTTGCTCTTATATTCCTTCTTCTTCTTCATATTTATTACACTTTTCAGCTGTTAAACCAGACACCTCTATGCTATCCAATCGTGATTTTCTTGTAGTTCTCGCCGATTTTAATATTGCAGGAACTACATTGAGTTTTTTGTCCGGAGTCTGCCGTATTGACCCCTACGACTCAGCACGATTTTCTTAATGATTTGTTTGGAATCACATTGTTTCAAATCAATTCTATCCCAAACTCTTCAAATAGAATTCTCGATTTGATTTTTGTTTTGGTTCCATCCTCCTATTCCACACCCTTATGCAATCCTGAAGATCCTTATCACCCGACTTTGGAATTGGTGATTGATTTACCTGCCATGGTGCTCTATACTAGTAGTAAATGTACTTAGCGATCTCGTCAGTTTCGGAAAGCCGATTTTAACAAATCAAATGTACTGTTATCGAGAGAGAGAGAGAGAGAGAGAGAGAGAGAGAGAGAGAGAGAGAGATCATCAGCTGTGCCGTTCGTGTTTTTTTGAACGCTCCGTTTATATTATTATTTCTGCTTAAATTTGTGAATTTTAATTGATTATTATTTATCATTCAATTTGTACCCTAAATCTGGCTTGTACAAAGTCGGTTTCAGTATGCATTGTAGCAAAATATCAACAATTTTATTAATACAGCGTCTCAGCTGTGTTTTTGTTTGTGCCCGTTTTTGCTGTGATCTTTGCTCCCTTTTCGTTGCTCAGCTGAGCAATAATATGTTTGTGTGTTGCTCGCTTGCACTCAATTCTCTTTTGCGCTTGCGTCCACGCATTGCCTTTGAATTTTTTAACTTTTTCGTTAATATTTTGTTTTTCCAACTTTTCTGAATTCTGAATTCGAGCATATTTGTTTACATCAAAGCAAACTTTTCGCTCATATTAACCTCGTTTTCACTCCAAATTGTTAAGAGTATTTTGAGTGAAATGGTCTGCTGCAAAAATAATCGCCTTTATGGTCCATCTCGGGACAGTGACCAACCTAATTATGTGCACTGTTGGCTGTGCGATAATATTATGCACATTAAATGTGCAGGTCTCACTGTGTGAATTTGAAAAATTCATTTCCTCTGCCAAATTAGGTAGTGGTGGATTGAGATGATGTGATTTTTTACGTAACGTACAATACTGTAAAAAAACAATTCCTCAAATTGCACTCAATCGCTAAGCGGTTTAGCACTGATTTTGATAATTGTGCTGACTTGCTTAGTGACTATAAATTCGAGACTCCGCCTGACAAGGTGTTGAGTTCTCATCAACAGATTTCGTTACCACTTCCACCTGGTTCACTCCTTACATCACCATTGCATAGTAGGCCTCCCTTTTTATCATTTTCTACTTCTCCCTGTAACTCCTAACCTCCCAATTCATCCATTCCTACTGCAAAAACTCCAGTACCCGACCGACCGTCATGTGCTTGCGACGATACTTGCCCGGGTATGCCTGCCCCTCCCAAAGTCGCCCCATCACCAATTTTGTGGTAAATCGGTGGCTGTTAATGGAGCACTATCTACGAGTAAAAACTCGAAGATTCCCCCTATTCGGCGCAACAGTCGCTTTGTTGCTGCCCCCGTAGTTCCCCTTTCACCCCCTAATAGAACTCGTTCAACTCCTGTCATCCTTCCGACAAGTGGTTCTACTCAAGCGGCCCCAGTCATAACCTCAAATAAGAAAGAAAAGAATACTCTCTGCATTTTATTCCCGATTATTTTAATAAAATCGGTTTCCGAGAATATCAATCATCATCATCATATTTATGCACGCACATATGTATGTGTGCATATGTTATACATACACAATTGGTCGGCAAAGCCAGCATTCGCAGGCAGCGCTGCCGCTAAGCTACGCAAGCAGCGAAAACGTTCGCTCACATGTTTGTATGTTTCTATCTCGCTTGCACACATGCAGTAACATGGCATTTAATTATAAACTTTTTACGTGTCAAACTCTTTTGTTAGTGTCCGATTTATATGCAACTTTCAGAATAGTTTGATATATTTTGTCTTTAAATGATTTTTAAATTACAATACTGTACGATTAGAACATATGCCTTAAAATTGGCATTGAAGTTTAAAAATTACTTTATTTCTTGTGAGAAAAGGGGGCATGGCAGTTAAAAAATTTTAATGTCATTACATTTATGCCTTCATTAGGAACCTGCATACCAAAATTGGTGTTCCTAAGTGCCATAGTTACTGAGATATTCGCCTAAAACATCAATTTTTATGAGGTGTGTTTAGTTTTTTGCTTATTGTGGGCGAACGGGGCGTGGCATCGAAAAAAAAAAGATTCTTGTATTGACTGACTTAATATCGAGTCGATACTGACCAAATGCAAACTTGTAGCTCTTACCATCTCTGAAATCTGTTTGTTCATACGGACAGACAGACAGACAGGCAGACGGACATGGCTATATCGACTCGGCTTGTGATGCTGATCAAGAATATATATACTTAATGGGGTCTGAAACGCCGCCTTCTCCCTGTTACATACTTTTCACAATCCCAATATACTTTCTCTTGAAGAGAGTATAAAAACTAGGCTCTAACCAACTTTTCATTCAGTATCAGAATGTTAGGGGCCTTGGGTCTAAGTTAAAACAGTTACATAAGTTAAGTTCCTCTTCTGATTCTGAAATTGTTGCATTTTCAGAGTTTTGGCTTAATTTTAGCATATCTGCTAATGAAATTCTGTCGTGTGATTATAAATTTGCGATCGTCTTAATCGACGCAGTGATGGAGATCTTATTTCAGTAAAATCCTCCCTAAATGCTAAAATAATGAATGCTTCACCACTGGGCAAAATTGAAATTGTTGCCGTTAAGGTTACTTTTTTGTCATTTGCCCTTTATGTAACTTGTTCTTATATTCCTCCATCCTCAGAAATGTCGGTTTATTTACAGCATATCAATTTCATCAAAGAAATATTTAGTCACATTCGTGATTGTAAGTGCTTTGTGATACTAGGAGATTTTTACTTGCCAAACGTTTCCTGGACGTTTTTCGACAAGTTTGATTACATACTCCACCCAATAATGACTTTTTAGATAGTTTGATTGATCTTCCATTTTTTCAAATCAATCATGTATCTAATCGTCTGAACCGGATGCTGGATCTTATCTTCGTTAATGATTCATCCAGCGCCATTGTCACTAGATCTTCTCCTGTAGTTGCTCCTAAAGATTCTTTTCATCCTACTCTTGACCTTTCCCTGTCTATCCCGAACTTAATCCGTTCACCTCCTTCATCCTCTTTAAAGTCGCGCCGTTGCTTTTGCAAAGGTAATTTTTCTTTGCTAAATCAACTAATTTTTGCTACTGACTGGGCTATACTATACAGCACGAATGATATTAACATAGCTGTCGAGTATTTTTACAACATATTAAATTCAATCTTTGATGTCTGTATTTTATATAGTGTTGTGTTTCACATAAATCTCCTTGGTTCTCACCAAGACTATCTAACTTAAAAAATCAAAAATCAAAATATTTTAAAAAGTTTAAGCAGACAGGTTCTAGCTTAGACTATTTAAATTATTCTAAAGCAAAAGCAGCCTTTACCCATCTTAAATTTCAATGCTATGAAAATTATCTCGTTCGTTGTAAGACTCAATTTGCGCGCGATCCGAAACAATTCTATAACTTTGTTAACTCTAAACGCAAATCTTCTACTTTACCCTATTCTTTTTTCTTCAATACCACTAAAGTAAGTGACGACTCGGCTGCTTCCGATCTCTTTGCTAACTTTTTTCAATCTACGTATTCCCCTAGTCTGCCTACTAACTTCTTATATTTCTGATAGTTGCCTGCTCTCGTCCATTAACAATCTAAAATCTTCCTTCTTTCCTGGGCCTGACAATATTCCCCTGCCCAGCACGGTTTTCTTAAGAGTCGGTCGACTTCGACCAATTTATTGGAATTTACCTCTGTTGTAAATGAGGCATTCCTTAATAGAATGCAAACTGATGTCATTGATTGACTCTGTAAATCATAACCTACTTCTGCAAATACTAAGCATTTTAGGCTTCCCACCTTCCCTTCTTCTGTGGATATCATCATATCTTACAGGTAGAACGCAAAGGGTTATGCTTAGATCAGCCATATCTAAATCTGTCTTCGTTACTTCTAGAGTTCCCCAGGGTAGTCACCTAGGCCCCCTATTTTTTAATCTCTTTATAAATGACCTTCCTTCTTCACTAGCCCATTGTCGCATACTTATGTATGCCGATGACGTGAAATTATTATTGTCTTATAAGGATCCCCCAGATCATACGCTTCTTCAAGATGATTTAAATTCTATGCACAACTGGTGTTGAACTAATCACTTGAACCTAAATTTTTCTAAATGTCTGTTTATGACGTTTAACAGGGTGACTCCTTACTTACCCAACTATTACATTGACAATATACCTTTAAAACGTATATTGTCAGTCGATGACCTCGGTGTTCTTTTTATACCCTTGCAGAGGGTATATTAATTTTGTCACGAAGTTTGTAACGCGTTGAAGAAGGCATCTCCGACCCCATAAAGTATATATATTCTTGATCAGCATCAGCAGGCGAGTCGATATAGCCATGTCCGTCTGTCTGTCCGTCTGTTTCTATGCGAACTAGTCTCTCAGTTTTAAAGCTATCTTGATGAAACTCGGTACAGATGTGTATTCTCTCTGCAGGCAGATCATTTGTTAAAATCGGCCGGATCGGATGACTATATCATATAGCTCCCATAGGAACAACCGGTTGAAAAAAAAATTTTTTTTGAGCTATTTCAACCAAATAAAGCCTATATGCATTTAGTACCAAATCCCATGTGCAAACCAATTTTCATCCGAATCGGACCACTATATCATATAGCTGCCATAGGAACAATCGGTTGAAAATGATGAAAATGCCTAATGTTGACCAAATTTTATTCGGATCGAATCACTATATCATATAGCTGCCATTGGAACAATCGGTTTAAAGGCATAGTATGAAAATTTGTAAAGTCTATTAAGCGATTTCAGTCCCTATATACTGACCAAATCTCATCTAAATCAGACATTTATATCATACAGCATCCATAGGAACCACTGGTAACTGAATCCAATGAACGCAACATGCATGACTGCAAGCGTATTTAATCTTCGGCGAGCCGAAGATAACCTTTCTTTCTTGTTGATAATAAATTAAGTTTCACACATCATATTTCCACTGTAGTTAATAAAGCTAAGGGAACTCTTGGATTTATTAAACGCTGGTCTAAGGAATTTAATGATCCATTCCTCATCAAACTTCTTTACACATCCCTAGTCCGTCCCATTCTTGAGTATTGTTCATGTGTCTAGTCTCCTCAAGTCAAGCTTTAATTGAGTCAGTGCAGAAGCAGTTTTTACTCTTCGCGCTTCGTGGACTTAATTGAGACCCTAATCTTCGCCTTCCATCTTATACTAACAGACTCTTGCTTCTGAATCTGCCATCCCTTACTAATCGGAGAAGAGTTCTTGGAGTAATCTTCCTCCATAAATTAATAATTGGTGATATCTGCTCCCCATCTCTTTTAGAACGCCTTAAATTAAATATTTCCACCAGGACCACTAGGTACTACATCCCTTTATCTCTTCCTACATGCACTACTGACTACGCTTTGCACAATCGTTTTCGGGTATTATGCGCTAATTATAATGAACATTATAGATTGGTTGACACATCTCTCTCTCTCTCTCCCATCTTAAAGCTTCTTTTTACAGCCAACTCCGTTATATCTCTGATTTCCAAGGGCAGTAAGAATGCAGTCTCTGCCATTCTTCCCCTTAAATCAGAGATCTTTCGTTTTAATTTTCGAATATTTTTATTGATCTGGTTGGGCTTTTCTGGATTTTTCCCAACCCTTGCAATGTTGGATCAATTTTTTTGCTTGTTATTCCCAGATTAATGGTCTAATTACTATCTTTTTTAAATTCAGTTTAATTTAAATTTAAATTTTTTAATAATAACTTTTAATATTAACTAATTATGCACTACGTAATCATATAAATATTTACTTGCGACTGCTTTTAGTCTGCGTTAGTAAATAAATAAATATATATGCCACCTGCAACTCGTTACAATTCTCATCATGTTGTGACAAAATGCATTCTATTTCATAAAGTTTAAAGTTGTCAAAAACAGAAAGCTTAAGATGAGCGCATGCGACTTGAAATCATCCGAATAGATTAGCAGATTGTCTCTATAGACGAAGAGTCTTTTACGTAAATTCTGAAAAACCACTTGGTCCCTTAATCAGCACAGTGTTTGTGCGGGATCACACAGCACAATCGGTAAAACTTTATTGTTGTATTAGGGGCGGTTAGGCAGCGAAACTCTGTGTACTGCCTTGAGTTTTCGTCTACTGGAATCTGCCAGAACGCGTGCTTCTTGTCTGTTTCACAAATGGAGCGACCTGGTGATAACCTTACTAAAATAACATAGGCATGTGGCTTGTAAACTTCCCGTAAAATCTTAACAAAAACGAGTCTTCCGCCTTTGTTGACAATCACACAATAGCTACGCCACGGACTTTCAGATTTCTCGATCACGTCTATCGCTAGCATCTGTTTAATCACAGATAACATTTCCTGCTATTTGCAGGAGAGACCCCTCAGTGCCTCTTACCATTAGATGCATTGTTTGACTATGGGGGTGCGACCGAAGCCTTCTTTTTCGTAAGAAGGAAGTTTTTGGATCACTAGTTCGAGCTACCTTTTCGGTCTTTCTGATAAAATTTGAAGCTGTGGGGGTGTGATTATGGTTTTCTTCTAAAAGATTCGTATTCGGGCTCTTGAACGTGTGGCTGTATGTTTTCGCTTGAAACTGTCAACAGCAACAATAGGCCGGCAGTAAGTATTTAAGAATCGCTCTAATCGGACAGGCAACGGCTTGTGAGAATTCTCAATGGCACTCCCATCTTTTACTAAATCAGGGTTGATGTGGTTCCAGGCTAAAACATTTTGCGTTTTAGTCTGATCAAATATGTAGATCGGAACTTAAAGATTTGTTGTACGCTTCCTTGCGCATCCTCTTCTCAATTTTCTAACGGACTGCCAATTGTACAATTGTATTCTACATATGTATTTTACGCCTCAGAAACTACTTCAAAACAATAAATTTCAACATTTCGGGATTTTGCTGTGTATGTGATATAATGGACGACTTATCTGATTCAGTGACAAATATTTGCTCTTGAGTTCAGAAGTTTATGGTTTTTGCTAAACTGCCAATGCGTGCGAATTCTTTCCCGTAAATGTGCTAGCATACGAGTTCCCATTATGAATTAAAAGATGGACCACCGATTCTTAAAAATTAGGATTGGAGTTGTAGCAGACATACATCAATAAAATTATCAACAATTAGTAATGTAATTAATAACAAGAATTACAATAAGATGTAATACCCTTGCAGACCTGCATATTGCTTTAATTTGGTTTCAATTACTAAAAATGTTGCAATGTTTACCAATTATTGGTATCAATGATAGAAATATGATATGGTACTCCGATCTGGAAAAAAAATTGGTTAAAATTTGGTTACTACTATATGAACAAGTAAGAAAGGCTACAGTCGAGCGAGCCGACTGTAAAAGACCCCGTACTCCTTCTAGTGCGCGTTTTTCCATACAAATCACCAATTTTCGACCGATTTGTCCTATGGGAGCTATAGGCTATAGTTGTCCGATCCGGACCAAACTTGGTGAGGATAGTTATAATGGTACCATATACATAATGTGTTAGTTTGGTTGCAATCGCTTAACTAAAACTTCATGTCTCCATACAAATCACCAATTTTCGACCGATTTGTCCTATGGGAGCTATAGGCTATAGTTTTCCGATCCGGACCAAACTTGGTGAAGATAGTTATAATGGTACCATATACATAATGTGTTAGTTTGGCTGCAATCGCTAAACTAAAACTTCATGTCTCCATACAAATCACCAATTTTCGACCGATTTGTCCTATGGGAGCTATAGGCTATAGTTGTCCGATCCGGACCAAACTTGGTGAGGATAGTTATAATGATACCATATACATAATGTGTTAGTTTGGTCTCAATCGCTCAACTAAAACTTCATGTCTCCATACAAATCACCAATTTTCGACCGATTTGTCCTATGGGAGCTATAGGCTATAGTTGTCCGATCCGGACCAAACTTGGTGAGGATAGTTATAATGGTACCATACACATAATGTGTGAATTTGGTCTCTCTAGCTCTAATCGTTTTCAAGTTATGGTGATGTGAAAAAAGTTTTTTACAATTTGCGGGGGCGGTAGGGGGCGTGGCAAAGATTTGAAATAAACTTGATCTGCTCGCGAAGCAGACGGACTTTCATTCCAAATTTGGTGGCTCTAGCTCTTGTAGTTTAGAAGATCTAGGTGTTCATACAGACGGACGGACAGACGGACGGACGGACAGACGGACATTGCTATATCGTCTCGGCTGTTGATGCTGATCAAGAATA
This sequence comes from Drosophila cardini, assembly GCA_018903735.1. NCBI lineage: Eukaryota > Metazoa > Arthropoda > Insecta > Diptera > Drosophilidae > Drosophila > Drosophila cardini. The sequence continues at coordinate 638,157 of JAEIGM010000031.1, forward strand.
TATATACTTTATGGGGTCGGCCACGCCTCCTTCTGCCTGTTACGCACATTTCGCTTCAGACAAACCTAATAGACCCCTCTACTCTTTTTTAGAGTACGGGGCTAAAAACGAGTGAATTTGGTTGAGATTACTCAGAAAAAGTTATTTTGTTCATTATATTTTTCCAATGAAAGCTATAAAATATATCCATCCATCCATCTGGCCGATTTTAACATATGAATTGCGCGTAATTCATAGACACATTTATCAAATTTTATGAACTTATTTTTAAAACTGAGATACTAGTTCACATAGAAACAGGCCGATATGACCATATCAACTCGGTCTTGATGCTGATTAAAAATATATGTATATATTTTATAGAGTCAGCCATGCGTCCTACAATGCGTTACAAACTTCCTAACATAAACCATAAGCAGATCAGCGCCTAAAGACACTATGGGCATAGCTTCATGGGGAAAATAAGGTGCTAACCTGACCTGTTGTCTTGCTTTTTAGTATTGGTAATAATATTTTGGTTTTTTACATTAATCATCTTTATTGTATATGATTTTTATCAAAATGAAGGCAATTTTTATGACTTAAAATAGTTATAAACAATTCCCAGCTCATCGTCTATTGAAAAGGCAGTAGGAGGCATTGCTGACCCCATAAAGTATATATATTTAGACCCCGTACTCTAAAAAAGAGTAGAGGGGTCTATTAAGTTTGTCTGAAGCGAAATGTGCGTAACAGGCAGAAGGAGGCGTGGCCGACCCCATAAAGTATATATATTCTTGATCAGCATCAACAGCCGAGTCGATATAGCGATGTCCGTCTGTCCGTCTGTCTGTCTGTCCGTCCGTATGAACACCTGGATCTTCTAAACTACAAGAGCTAGAGCAACCAAATTTGGAATGAAAGTCCGTCTATATGTCAGGCAGGTTAAGTTTATTTCAAATTTTTGCCACGCCCCCTACCGCCCCCGCAAATTGTAAAAAAATATTTTCACATGACCATAACTTGAAAACGACTAGAGCTAGAGAGACCAAATTCACACATTATGTGTATGGTACCAATATAACTATCCTCACCAAGTTTGATTCGGATCGGACAACTATAGCATATAGCTCCCATAGGATGAATCGGTCAAAAATAAAAAATTTGTATGAAGACATGTAATGTTAGTTGGCCGATCGCAACCAAACTCACACAGGATGTGTGTATAATTATTAAAAGTACCCTCACCAAATTTGGTCCAAATCGGACAACAACAACATATAAAACAAATTAATCAAAAATGCTGAATTTTATGAATAAATTGTTTGTTTACACTTGCTTGCAATAAAAGATTTAACTCTACGTTTAGCTCCTGCAACTTCAATAAGGAGTGTGGTCTAGGTAGTAGAGATGCGCGCTTCGTACGTGTTTGTTAGACCGGGATCCCGGGTTTGAATCCAGTCAGTGACATATGCTGTTTGTTTACTTTTTAAATTTTAATTATTTACATAAACTTCAATGCGGAGTGTGGTCTAAGTAGTAAAGATGCCTGATCTAATTTTTCGCACTTGTATGTTAACCCGGGAGATCATAGGTTCGAGCGCCGTTAGGGACAATTTATTAATATTTGCTATATAACAAAATAACAAAAAACAAGAAAGAATGCTATAGTCGCCTCGCGACTTTAGGATACCCGTTACTCAGTTTTATTATATTATTAACAATATAATATATTATTAATAATATTACAATATGTTAGGTAATCGACCCTATTGATTCTAATTCAGATGACTTGAGAAACGCAGAAAATTTTCATACAAAATCATTTTTACAGCGTATTTTTGACCGATCGTCCCTATGGGAGCTATACGATATAGTCGTCCGATTTGGATGAAACTTAGTCAATATGTTTATATTATTGACAGATATATTCTGTGTAAGTTTCACTTCGATTGGTTGGTCAACGCAAAAGTTATTCATATAAATTCATATTTGGAGCGTATTTTTGACCGATTGTCCCTATGGGAGCTATATGATATAGTTGTCCGATTTGGATCAAACTTGGTCAGTATACGTAATCCCTAGACGTGTACTTTCTGTGTCAATTTGGTTTAGATAGCATTACTAACAAAAAAGTTTTCTATACTAAAACATGCTATTTTTACCTGTTTTTACCTTTGTATGCACATAGAACGCCCTAAAGTGGGCGTGTCAAAAAACAAAAGCAAACTTGTACTGCTTGGGCATTTTATCTTTCGTTTGCGACCACTCGGGCCTTTCTAGCTCTTATAGTCTCTGAGATCCTTTTGTTCACACAGACGGACAGACGGACAGACGGACAGACGGACGGACGGACAGACGGACAGACGGACAGACGGACATGGCTATATCGACTCGGCTTGTCATGCTGATCAAGAATATATATACTTTATGGGGTCTGCCATGTCTCCTTCTCCCTGTTACATACATTGCAACGAATACAATATACCCTTTTACTCTACGAGTAACGGGTATAAATATAACATGTAAATGCAGATAGTCGAGCACTTTTAAGAGAGAGGCGTGGTGCAGCTGTTAGGGCTCTGACGCGTGAGCATGAAGTCCGAGGTTCAAATCCCGTAAGTGAATTATTTTGATTATTATTATTTTTTTATTTCAATTTAAATTTAAAATAATAATTTCGAATTGTAAAATAATAATTTCAAATTGTAAGACATGGCTTATTTTTAAAAGAAGCCAAGTATGAAAATTGTGCATTTAATTGTGTATATATTTACATACATTTGTATATAAATATGTATGTATACAAAATGTGAATCACTCCGCTTTTCTTCTTTTTCGTATGGAAAATGCGCACTTCTGTGAGTACGGGGTCTTTTACAGTCGGCTCGCTCGACTGTAGCCTTTCTTACTTGTTATGATCAGCATCAATAGCGGAGTAGATATAACAACTTACATGCGTCTGTCTGTTCATATGAATACCTGGATCACAGGGACTAGAGCACCAAATGTGTAGTGAAAATCCCTCTATTTGTCGAGAAGATCAAGATTTTTATAATATTTCGCCACGCCATCTCAAATTCTTAAAATTTTTAAAACAGTAAATTTGGAAACTACTACAGCTATCGTGACCAGAATCACACATTATGTGCATGGTATTCCCCATAAGTTAAAAAGTGCTATTTGTATAGAAATAAGCTTTTACAGTCGGGTCGCTCGATTGTAGCTTTCTTATAAGTTTCACTTTATACTATAATTATTTTAAATATATTTATTATTTTTATATATGATAAAATATGTAAAATAAGTTAAAAATAGGACAGCTAAAAGCAATTTAAGAAAAATTTAAAAACAAGAAAGAAAAGTACAGTCGAGCACGCCCGACCGTAGAATACTTCTGCATTTTATTCCCGATCTTTTAATAAAATGGTGATCAATTGATACTTGCAACAAAACACGTTGAAACAAAAACATCTGATTGTATGTATACACACACATATACATTTGACATTAAAAGTATGCACGCACATATGTATTTGTGTATATGTTATACATACAGAATTGCTCGGCACAGCCAGCATTCGCGAGCAGCGCTGCCGCTAGCTACGCAAGCAGCGAAAACGTTCGCTCACATGTTTGTATGTTTTATCTCGCTCGCCACATGCATTGGCATTGCGTTCAATTATCAACTTTCTACATGTCTGCTCTTTTGTTTATTGTCCGATTAAGATGCAACTTCAGGATAGTTTATATATTTTGTCTTCAAATGAGTGCGAAATAACAAAACTGTACGATAAGAACATATGCCTTAAAATCGGCATTGAGTTTGCAATTATTTTATTTCTTGTGGGAAAGGGGGGCGTGGCAGTCCAAAATTTTTGATGACAATGCATTTTGCCGTCCTAGGAACCTCCATACCAAAAAGGGTATTCCCAAGTGCTATAGTTATTGAGATATTCGCCTAAAACACCATTTTTCCAGGTGTTTCTGTTTTTGTTCATTGTGGGCGAACGGGGCGTGGCATCGAAAAAAAAGATTCTTGTGTTGACGACTTAATATCGAGTCGATTGGACCAAATTCAAACTTGTAGCTCTTACCATCTCCGAAATCTGTTTGTTCATACGGACAGACGGCAGACAGACAGACAGACAGACGACAGACGGACAGACGGACAGACGGACATGGCTATATCGTCCGGCTTGTGATGCTGATCAGATATATATACTTTATGGGGTCTGCCACGCCTCCTTCTCCCTGTTATCTTTTCCAAACACAATATACCCCTGCGGTATAAAAGGAGTGCGCGCATTGGCTGCCTGCTATATTAATGTGTTGGAAAACATAATCGGATACACACATGTCATGTTGCCAGAGCAGGTACCAACAGAGAAAGATAAATAAAATCTACAGGAAAGCTCAAGCGACAAAGCCATGCACTGTCTGACTAAATAATTTTAGTCTGCCGCACGTTTGCTTAACAGATGCCGGCTCTCTAGCGTTCTATGAATGTTCGGATATTTGCCGAATTCTTTGGAGTTCGCAAGCGTGTTTTTAATTTGACGTATTTATGTATGTTTATTGGTATAACCGTACATATATGCACAAAAATTTTGTTTATACTGTTAAATATATCCTAGGACTTAGCACAGCCTCAACGGAACTCAAACTTATTAAAGTGCTTTTATTCTTATTATTTTTTGATTACTCATATTGCTAAAAAATAAAAAAATGGGCGGGGGAGAGGGTAGGGGTTTTGGGTGTGTTTTTTGGCTTTAAAATACACTGACTGAAGTTGATCTAAATGAGCAGTTAACGTTGGAAATATCTAAGCCGATCAATGGATGACTTTTCAATACATATGCACTTATGAATAAACATATTGCAGTTTGCCGGGTAGTAAATAATATGTTAACATTTAAAAACCTGCTTTTGTTATCCAATCAAGATATGAGACCATTGCGGTTTGAAACATGGCACGAAATCGGCATTTTTGAAATTCCATACGACGCTCGACGCGGTTTCTTTCATTAGAAAACTCTCTGAATTTTTAAATATATATATAAATATATGTATACATATAAAATATAAAATAAATCATAAAACACAAAAAAAAGTTAACAAAAAATTCGATGAAATTTCGATTGACATACAATAGAGGATTAAGTAGAAAGTCATTGGTGCAATAAAGAAAAATAACGTATTTTATAAAATGACAATGGTTGTCTAGTTTTCATAAGAACAGAAAAAATGTTTTATTAAATTTTTTTTTTATTAAAATTAAAAATTAAAATAGTAGTTGCACATAACCGTCAGTGCTGAAGATGTTAACAATAATAGTTGAGGCGCAGCTTCAACGAGAAAAGAATATGGCACAGTCGAGTAAGCCGACTTTAAACAAGAAATAAAAGTACAGTCGAGCATACCCGACCGTAGAATACTCTCTGCATTTTATTCCCCCTTTTATGACTATAATTAAAATCTGAATCCGAGTATTACCATTGGTCGGCACGGCTAGCGGCTACGAGTAGCGCTGCCGCCACGTATGCAGCATAATCGTTCGCTTATATGTTTGTATTAGAGGCCTGCACAAGTAAACTCGTTCGCAGCAGTCTTCCAAATACTTAGTTTTCATATTTTTGGTACCGAGAAATTGTTTTGAAACGAATGAAATAAAATACAAAATCCCGAAGTATTCTGTTTTGCTGTTCTTTCACGCATCAAGCTAATCAAATGAAATCGGCAACAAAGCAAACCGAACGAAGCAAGTAAGAACGACAAACGATACGAGTAAATTCGGTATTTCTTTCAAGAATACTTGGTACATCCAAGTACTCGCGAGTATGTACAGATAGAATTATGTATGCTTAGATTTCGGTTTTTATTAATTTTTCTTGGTCAGTTGCATACAGTCAATCATTTATTTGATCATACTAAAATGCACAATACGGAAGACGTAAAAAACAATTCGAACAAGAAAGAAAAGTACAGTCGAGCACGCCCGACCGTAGAACACTCTCTGCATCATATTCCCGATTATTTAAATAAAATCGGTATCCAAGTATATCAATTAATAGTACTTGCAATAGAACACATTGAAACAAAAACATCTGATTGTATGTATGCATATATACATTTAACATTATATGTATGCACGCACATAAGTATGTAATACATACACAATTGGCTGTCACAGCCAGCATTCGCAGGCAGCGCTGCCGCTAGAAAGCAGCGAAAATGTTCGCTCACATGTTTGTATGTTTGTCTCGCTTGCACACATGCAGTGAAATGGCGTTAAATTATAAACTTTGTTACGTGTCTAGCTCTTTTGTTTATAGTCTGATTTATATGCAACTTTCAGGATAGTTTGATATACTTTGTCTTCAAACGAATGTGAAATAACAATACTGTACGATAAGAACATATGCCTTAAAATTGGCATTGAAGTTTAAAAATTACTTTATTTCTTGTGAGAAAACGGGGCGTGGCAGTTAAAAAATTTTAATGACATTATATTTATGCCTTCATTAGGAACCTGCATACCAGTGGTGTTCCTAAGTGCCATAGTTATTGAGATATTCGCCTAAAACATCAATTTTTCACAAGATGTGTTTAGTTTTTTGCTCATTGTGGGCGCACGGGGCGTGGCATCGAAAAAAAAAGATTCTTGTATTGACTGACTTAATATCGAGTCGATTGTGACTAAATTCAAACTTGTAGCTGTTACCATCTCTGAAATCTGTTTGTTCATACGGACAGACAGACAGACAGGCAGACGGACATGGCTATATCGACTCGGCTTGTGATGCTGATCAAGAATATATATACTTCATGGGGTCGGCCACGCCTCCTTCTGCCTGTTACATACTTTTTTTTTCACAAACCCAATATACTCTCTCTTGCAGAGAGTATAACAAGAAAGAATGCTATAGTCGCCTCGCGACTTTAGGATACCCGTTACTCAGTTTAATTATATTATTAACAATAAATTATATTTTTAATAATATTAATAATATTACAATCGGTTAGGTAATCGACCCTATTGATTTTAATTCAGATGACTTGAGAAACACAGAAAATTTTCATACAAAATCATATTTACAGCGTATTTTTGACCGATCGTCCCTATGGGAGCTAAACGATATAGTCGTCCGATTTGGATGAAACTTAGTCAATATGTTTATATTATTGACAGATATATTCTGTGTAAGTTTCACTTCGATTGGTTGGCCAACGCAAAAGTTATTCATATAAATTCATATTTGGGGCGTATTTTTGACCGATTGTCCCTATGGGAGCTATATGATATAGTTGTCCGATTTGGATCAAACTTACTCAGTATACGTAATCCCTAGACGTGTACTTTCTGTGTCAATTTGGTTTAGATAGCATTACTAACAAAAAAGTTTTCTATACTAAAACATGCTATTTTTACCTGTTTTTACCTTTGTATGCACATAGAACGCCCTAAAGTGGGCGTGTCAAAAAACAAAAGCAAACTTGTACTGCTTGGGCATTTTATCTTTCGTTTGCGACCACTCGGGCCTTTCTAGCTCTTATAGTCTCTGACATCCTTTTGTTCACACAGACGGACAGACGGACGGACGGACAGACGGACAGACGGACATGGCTATATCGACTCGGCTAGTCATGCTGATCAGGAATATATATACTTTATGGGGTCTGCCATGTCTCCTTCTCCCTGTTACATACATTGCAACGAATACAATATACCCCTTTACTCTACGAGTAACGGGTATAAAAATGTAAGATTGAGTCGCACATACATATTCACACATACATACATACACATATATTCAATTTTTATCAGATATTTGGTTCACTTTTCGGTATACCCGGAATAAACAAACGGTGTGAAATATTTTCTTTGCTATATACATTTGCTATACCGTATTTTCGGTATTCGTTTACACTCCTTCGTTCGTGCCCGATGATCGGCTTACAGTGTTTGCAAACACGAGTAAGTGCGAGACAGAGTTGTTCAAGTGTACGGCGTTTCGAATGTACTAGCGCAAGCCTCTAGTTTGTATGTTTCTGTCCCGCCTAACTTTCTTGATTATAGTTGGAATTTTAAACAACTTTCAGAATAGTTTGATATAATTTGACTTCAAACAATTTTTAAATAACAAAATTGTACGATAAGAATATATCCCTTAAAAACAACATGAAAATTTGAAAAAGACTTAGTTCTTACAGGAAAATGAGGCGTGGCAGCAACATTTTTGGGAAGTTTGCACTTTTGCCGCCATTAAGAAGTTTTATACCAAAATTGGCATGGTTTCTAAGATATTTGCCAAAAACATCGATTTTTTTTCGAGGTGTGTCTAGTTTTTAGCTCATTATGGGCGAAAGTGGCGTGGCATCGAAAAAAAACTTCTTGTATTGATACTGACCAAATTCGAACTTGTAGCTCTTATCATCTCTGAGATCTGTTTGTTCATACGGACGGATAGACGGACAGACAGACAGACGGGCATGGCTATGTCGACTCGTCTTGTAATGCTTATTAAGAATATATATACTTTATGGGGTCTGCCACGGCTCCTACTGCCTGTTACATACTTTTCACAAACTCACTATTCTTGCAGAGAGTATAAACACGTATGCCTTCATATACTTAAATAATATATTAATACACTACGCGGCACAAATATTTTGACATAACTGATTTTAACTTTCGATGCTGGCAGTGCAGACTACCGTTAAGTAACGGTGCGAAACTTATGAATAAAACAAAGATTCTAATAATAGCTCTCTGCATGTCAAATTTTTCGTTGTTTACCTTTTGCATTCTCTTTCTGCTGATAAGAATGCATGCAAATATCGAATTTAAGCGCGGCATAACTATTTTGACGAAATCATTTTGCACATGTAATTTCACTTTTGAGCACATTTCAACCAAAAGTCTTTTGCATTTAAATTTAATAGATATTTAAGTTCGCGAAAAAAAAAATTTTTTTTTAAACATAATATAAACCATGGGTAAAACGGCTGAGTTAAGTTTGGAGGTCAGATAAGCAATGGTAGCAAAGTTTCACGCTGGAAAAAAATAGTGGACATTGCCAAAGAGTACCACGTATCTCGACAAACGGTCCACTACCAAATAAATAAGGAAAAAAATTCAACTCGTTGAAAAACTTAAAGAGATCAGGCCCGAAACGGAAGACTACCCTGAGTGATGACCGAGTCCTGCTACGGGAATTTAAAAAAACGTATTGCTGAAGCTCCTCAAAAAGCAGCCGATTTACTGAATTTGACAGCCAAAACGTCTATCAGCGAGAGGACAGTCAGACGGCGCTTGAAAGAAGAAGAGTTTGGCACATTTGTAGCCAAGGACATGCCTTTTATTTCAAAGGCTAACAAGCTAAAAAGGTTAGCCTTCGCGAAGGAGCATTTACACAAACCAAAGGAGTTCTGGAGAAGCGTTTTGTGGACCGATGAGAGCTCCTTTGAGTATAATTCGTCGAAAAAAAAAGTATTTGTAAAGCTGCCCATCGAGCAAAGACGAAAAAAACGGCCCGTTTGTCAAAAAGTGAGCCATGGTGGAGGCTCTGTGATGTTCTGGGGATGTGTGGCATATAATAGGCTGGGGGATTTCATTCCCATCACTGGTTCGATGAACCAAGGACAATACCTGACCACCCTTAATGAAAATGCCTTTCCTTCCGGAGATCGCCTCATCGGGCAGTCGTTTATTCTCCAGCAGAACAACGCCCCATGCCATAAAGCCCGGATGATAACCAAATTATTGAAGGATCTGGATGTTCCAACTCTAAACTGGCCCCCCCAAAGTCCAGATCTTAATATCATAGAAAACGTCTGGGCTCTTTTGAAGCGCAAAAGAACAGTAGCGTTAAACAAAACCAGAGAAGAAACGATTTCTGAGCTCTCTTCCTTATGGGAAGAGATACCCCCAGAAACCCTTCAAAATTTAGTGGATTCTGTACCGCGACGACTCCAAAAAGTCATTGAAGCTAAAGCTAGTTAAATTAATTTTGTTGAGCATAAAATATGTTTTTTGAGTATGAAAGGGCTTGTCAAAATACTTATGCCATCCTCTAAAATATAAAATGAATTATAATTTTGTTAAGTTTGTTTGAAAAAAAATTTGTTTTCTTATTTTTAAGTTTGTATTAACCATTCACAACTTGGGAAAATAAATAACAATTTTCCATAAAAGAATTTAAAAGTTAAACTACAAAATACGCAATTTTTTCTTTGTCAAAATATTTGTGCCGCGTAGTGTATATGTGACACAAAACTTTTTATATTAAATTCTTATTTTCGGCCAAATGCTCCAATGAGAGTAACATATATGATACAGATTTTCGATGTGTACAAAACTTTTGGGGGGTACACAAAAGTGAACCATACTCTATCGGACATTTTGATGGCTACTTTGGGAAAAAATCAAATCTGCGGTGAAAAGTGGTAAGCATAAAAAACATATATTATATTCTTTAAGTCATGAAAGTTTACAATCTCAGAGAGTTTGTAATCATGAAAGAAATCAATGATCATTCTTTAATTCTAAAACCCCTTTGAGTGCTTACAACCGACATGATAATTTTTTTAAACTCCCAACCAAGACTTCCCCCTAACCAAATCAACACATAGTATTCATAATACACTATGTAATAAATACTTTGTAAATATATATGTATTTTAAACAAATTTTATTCCGATCGGACGATAATATTGTACAGTTAAGATAGAACTAATTGGCAGAAAGCAGTAAAATTGTAGTCTTTTCTTTTAGAAAAAGAATATGATTGAAACAGAAACTTAACGCATTTTGATTTAAACAATGTTACTTTATGAAACATAAACCAATTACTTATAGAACTCTTTACCAATACAAAGGTGGGCTTTTTAAGAGTAAAAGTGGGTGACCGAAGAGTCTTGTTTTTAAGGATCCAATATCGAAAATTCTGTGCTTTTGTTTTTGAAATGAAACGGAAAATCAGCTTAAACACAACAAACAAAAAAAATGAGTTAACATATGTAAAAATTATTCGGTATGTGAAACGTTGAAACGAACTTACCCACTCAACACACCGAGAACAAGGTTGAGCATGAAAAAGGAACCTATAACAATAAGAGGCACGAAATAAATCCAATTAAATGTTGAACCTAGTGCATCATTGGTCTGTAAAAAATTAGAAAAAATATCAGTTAATTTCATTTTACTTAATTTATCTGGGGTACTTTAAAGTAATTTAAAAATAAGAAATTTATAATTTTTCCAAGTTAAAACAAGAAAGAAAAGTACAGTCGCGCACGCCCGACCGTAGAATACTCTCTGCAATTTATTCCCGATCATTTAATAAAATCGGTATTCGGGTATATCAATTGAAAGTACTTGCAACAAAACACGTTGAAACAAAAACATCTGTTTGTATGTATACACACACATATACATTTGACATTATAAGTATGCATGCACATATGTATGTGTGTATATGTAACACATACACAATTGGTTGGCACAGCCAGCATTCGCGGGCAGCGCTGCCGCTAGAAAGCAGCGAAAACGTTCGTTCACATGTTTGTATGTTTCTGTCTCGCTTGCACACATGCAGTGAAATGGCGTTAAATTATAAACTTTGTTACGTGTCTAGCTCTTTTGTTTATAGTCCGATTTATATGCAACTTTCAGGATAGTTTGATATACTTTGTCTTCAAACGAATGTGAAATAACAATACTGTACGATAAGAACATATGCCCTAAAATCGGCATTGAAGTTTAAAAATTGTTTTATTTTTTGTGGGAAAAGGGGGCGTGGCAGCCCAAAATTTTTAATGACAATGCATTTATGCCGTCTCTAGGAACCTCCATACCAAAAAGGGTATTCCTAAGTGCTATAGTTATTGAGATATTCGCCTAAAACACCAATTTTTTCCGAGGTGTTTCTAGTTTTTTGCTCATTGTGGGCGAACGGGGCGTGGCATCGAAAAAAAAAAGATTCTTGTATTGACTGACTAAATATCGAGTCGATAGAGACCAAATTCAAACTTGTAGCTCTTACCATCTCTGATATCTGTTTGTTCATACGGACAGACAGACGGACAGACGGACAGACAGACAGACAGACAGACGGACATGGCTATATCGACTCGGCTTGTGATGCTGATCAAGAATATATATACTTTATGGGGTCTGCCACGCCTCCTTCTGCCTGTTACATACTTTTTTTTTTGCACAAACCCAATATACTCTCTCTTGCAGAGAGTATAACAAGAAAGATAAATATCGACGAGCACGCCCGACTGTATAACACTCTCTGCATTTTATTCCCGATTATATGATTATATAGTTAAAATCGGAATTGGAGTATTACAATAGATATTACTTGCAGTAAAACATGTTTAAAACAAGAAAGAATGCTATAGTCGCCTCGCGACTTTAGGATACCCGTTACTTAGTTTAATTATATTATTAACAATGGGTTATAATAATAATAATAGTACAATCGTTTAGGTAATCGACCCTATTGATTTTTATTCAGATGACTTGGGAAACACAGAAAATTTTCATACAAATTCATATTTACAGCGTATTTTTGACCGATCGTCCCTATGGGAGCTATACGATATAGTCGTCCGATTTGGATGAAACTAGGTCAGTATGTTTTTATTTATAACAAATATATCCTGTGTGAGTTTTACTAAGATTGCATGGTCAACGCAAAAGTTATTCATATAAATTCATATATGGAAAGTATTTTTGTCCGATTGTCCCTATGGGAGCTATACGATATAGTTGTTCGATTTGGATCAAACTTGGTCAGTATATGTACTCGTCGTAGACGTTCACTTTCTGTGTAGATTTGGTTTAGATAGCACTGCTAACAAAAAAGTTTTTTATACTAAAACATGCTATTTATACCTGTTTTTACCTTTGTATGAACATAGAACGCCCTAAAGTGGGCGTGTTAAAAACAAAAACAAACTTGTACTGCTTGGGCATTTTATCTTTCGTTTGCGACCACTCGGGCCTTTCTAGCTCTTATAGTCGCTGAGATCCTTTTGTTCACACAGACGGACAGACGGACAGGGCTTTATCGACTCGGCTAGTCATGCTGATCAAGAATTTATATATACTTTATGGGGTCTGCCATGCCTCCTTCTCCCTGTTACATACATTCCAACGATAACAATATACCCTTTTACTCTACGAGTAACGGGTATAAAAATGGCATGCAAATTTGAAAATTGTTTCATTTCCTTTGGGAAAAGGGACCGTGGCAAACCAAACTTTTTGATGAAATTGCTTTTGTGCCAACACTAGAAACCTATGTACCAAATCTGGTATTCCTAAATGCCATAGTTACTAAGATATTCGCCAAAAGCATTGATTTTTTATGAGTGGATAATGGGGGCATCAAAAAAAATAAGATTCTTGTATTGACTGACTACATACTTTTCACAAACCCAATATATTCTTGCAGAAAGTATAAAAACACGGCCATTTCTATAAAAATAATTATATTAGTTTTAAACTTTACAATTCTGCATAAAATTTAATCGTAATATTGAAATGGTCAGCTCCGACGAGGTATGCATAGTTTATGCTAAAATTCTTTTTCGTTTTTTAATACCGTTAAGTTTTAAATATTGCTTATTTTTCAGAAAGGCTTAACTATTTACAAGTTTTGTAAATGCGTGTTATTGGCCATCTGTAAACAATTTATTATACATTATTATTTAATATTACTTTCAAATAGTTAATTAAACAACCAGTGGCAAAATTTTTACAAATAAAATTATTCACTTATTTATAATATATAACAAATTTAGACTTGGAATTGTTTTTATCCGTCGAATGCCTGGACAATTTAACATCTTATACTCGCTTTTGTTGAACGTGCATGTATAGGAGGCTTCATTGTCAATATTCGTGTTCTTGGAATAATTAATTTCACAATTCGAGGCAATCGGCGTCACTTCTTTGAAGCTTTGGGAATTCCGAGCGCGTGCGTGTCCTCATTTCGATTGCTGTATTCGAACGAACTATAGCTTTACTTGATCCGGAAACTTCACTTGATGCCACTTCTCAGCACTCGGACTACACTCAGCAATTAGGGTATATCATAATCCTAGTTGTCACTCCTAGCATATAGTAATCGACGAAGAATATCACTATCAAATAACTCTCCGACACGGACATACTGAAAATAACATATCGTTGTGTGTTTTCTTTTATATCAGCACAACAGGTAGAAGATAGAATTTTCGACTCTATAATGTATATATGTATATTCTTGATCAGTATCAATGGCCGAGTCGATAAAACAATCTCAATCTGTCAGGCTATCCGTCCGTCCGTCCATCCGTGGGGACGTGAATGTCAGAGGCTATAAGAGCTAGACACCAAATTTGGATTGAAGGCCCGTCAATGCTTTACGCAGACAAAGTTTATTTCAAATTTTTGCCACTTAACTACCGCCTCCGCAAGTTGTAAAAAAGTATTTTTATAACACCATAACTTAATAGGTACTAAAGCTATCGTGATTAATTTCATAAACACGTGTATGTTACCATTTTAACTATCCTTACTACTATAACGTACAAGTATATCCTATAGATAATGTAGATCAATTGAGCGATTTCTATCAAAATCACATATTTTGTGTATATCATGATTCTACTAAATTATCTTTACAAAATTTGATTAATATCGGAAAATTGTATCCTATGGCTCCCATAAACCAAACATATTCTAAAACGACAAAAAAACTCAGAACAAGAAAGAAAAGTACAGTCGAACACGCCCGACCGTAGAATACTCTCTGCATTATGTTCCCGATTATATGGTTATATTATTAAAATCGGTATTGGAATATTACAATGGATATTACTGGCAGTAAAACACGTTGAAACAAAAACATATTCTTGTATGTAGGCACATACATATACATTTGGCATTAAACTTATGCATGCACATACATATGTATTTATATATATGTAATACATATATTTATATACCAGTTTTTGTATGTTTCTGTCTCGCTTGCACACATGCCTTGACATTGCGTTCAATTATAAACTTTGTTACGTGTCTAGCTCTCTTGTTTATAGTCCGATTTATATGCAACTTTCAGGATAGTTGGATATTATTTTTCTCTAAATGAATTTTAAATTACAATACAGAACGATGACATCAAATGCCTTAGAAACGGCATTGAAGTTTGAAAATGTTATTAAATCTTGTGGGAAAATGGGGCGTGGCAGCCCAAAAATTGTAATGACATTACATTTTTGATGTCTCTAGGAACCTCCCTACCAAAATTAATGTTCCTAAGTACCAAAGTTACTGAGATATTCGCAAAAAACATAAATTTTTTTTCGAGGTGTGTTTACTTTTTTGCTCATTGTGAACGAATAGGACGAGGCATCAAAAAAAAAAGATTCTTGTATTGACTGACTAAATATCGAGTCGATACTGACCAAATTCAAACTTTTAGCTCTTACCAGCGCTGAAATCTGTTTGTTCATACGGACAGACAGACAGACGGGCATGGCTATATCGACTCGGCTTGTGATGCTGATCAAGAATATATATATTCTTATAGGGTCTGCCACGCCTTCTTCGGCCTGTTACATACTTTTCACAAACCCAATATACTCTCTCTTGCAGAGAGTCTAAAAATACAAGAAAGAAAAGTACAGTCGAGCACGCCCGACCGCATAATACTCTCGGCATTTTATTCCCAATTTTTTAATAAAATCGATGTCCGAGTAAAACATGCTGAAACAAAAACATCTGTTTGTATTTATGTACGTACATATACATTTTACATTATGTGTATGCACATACATACAATTGATCGGCATGGCCAGCGTTCTTGCATTTTTATCATCTCAAGGAACCTGCTTACCAAAATTGTTACATAGTTACAGAGCTATTCGTCAAAAACATCGATTTTTCCGAGGTATGTCTAATTTTTTGCACATTGTGGGCGAATGGACCGTGGTATCGAAAAAAAAGATTTTTGTATTCGAACTTGTAGCTCTTACCATCTCTGAAATGTATTTGTTCATACGGACAGACGGACAGACACACAGAGAGTATGCGCTACAACACAGCGCTACAACGCTGTCGTCGAGTATGGTTCGGTGCGGGGCAGAGAAACGAAAAGGCAGTCAGTTCAATTTTGGATCGTGAAGCCTGCGCATCGAAACTCGCTGCGCTATTAGTTAAAGCCATGGAGAATAATAACGACGCTCCGACATCAGAAGTGGGATCAGCACCCCCTCTTGCATTCTCAGAGGATCAGTGGCGCATAATTTTACAAATGTAGAACCAGAATCTGCTGGAGCTTGCAAGAACCATGCAAGCGTCAACACGCGAGCAACAGCAGACTCGTGGCGTCACTTTGCCAAAATTTTTCTCTGACACTGTAGGTGCAGATGCCTCAAAGTGGTCCATCACAGCTGACATTATACTAACGGAACAGCCCCTAAAAGGAAGCAGACTCATCATGGCACTAAGCGAAGCTATGGTGGGCAGTGCCTCCCAGTGGCTAACTCAAATTGCATATCCCGGCATTAAGTGGATTGAATTTAAGGAATTATTCCTCCGCCGATACGAAAATAGTGAAACGTCGTCGGCAATGTTTCTAAATCAACTAAACAGTCGCCCAACTAACGGCGAATGTCTTGCGGTTTATGCTAGCTGTTTGGTGACCACTCTAACTTCCAATTGGATAAACAAAAACATCGAAGAAATTGTCAATTGTGCTCGCGCATTTAGCCAATGTGGATAACCGCTTGGAACGGATTGTGTTCACGTCAAAAGTTCAAACTAGAAGTGACTTGCAATCCGAACTAGGCGCATTCACCTTTAAAAAACATCGTAATGCCGGCCGTGATGACGACTCCGGACCTGGACCTGACGCCAGTACGACAGTTTATTGGTCTTCCATCCTATTTTCGCAAATTCGTACCCGGATTCTCTCATGTCATAAAGCCGTTGTATTCCCTAACATCAGGAAGGGAAAGTTTTGCGTGGACTACTGAGTTGGAAAGCATTCGCAAGAAAATTGTGACTATTCTTACAAACGAACCAGTTCTGGTAATATTCGACACGCAATACCCTATAGAATTACACACCGACGCTAGCTCAATCGGATTTGGTGCCATGCTTTTACATCGAATTAACAATAAGGTTCACGTTGTGGAATATTTTAGTAAAACAACTTCGCCAGCCGAGTCTAGGTACCACTCTTATGAGCTTGAAACTCTATCAGTATTTGCATCCGTTAAACATTTTCGTCACTACTTGCTTGGCAGAGAATTTGTGGTTTATACAGATTGTTACTCGTTAAAGGCATTGCGAACCAAAATAGACTTAAATCCTAGAGCTCATCGCTGGTGGTCTTATTTACAATCTTTCAAGTTTGACATACAGTACAGAGAAGGAAAACGTATGGCACATGTCGACTTTTTATCTAGAAACCCAGTTACTCAGAAACAATTAATTTTGAAAAAAATTCCCGAAAGGCGAATAAACATAGTAGAAATCTCAAATATTTGGTTGTTTGCCGAACAGCAATTGGACCCGGATGTTGCTGCCCTTGTCAGTAAACTGAATTCAAATGACCTACTAGATGAAGTAACTAAAACATATGATTTGAGAAAAGGGATGTTGTTTCGTAAAATCCAAAAAATGGTACGACACGATGCTTGCCAGTTGTGCCCCGAAATTTCAGATGGTCAGTAGTTAACCAGGTACATGAGTCAATCATGCACCTTGGTTGGCAAAAAACACTTGACAAAGTTTACCAATTTTACTGGTTTGAGAAAATGAACAAATATGTCCGTAAATTTGTTGACAATTGTATAACCTGCAGGACAGCAAAGTCACATTCCGGCAAAGTTCAAGCAGAATTACATCCTATACCAAAGGTTAGCATCCCTTGGCACACTGTCCATATGGACATTACTGGCAAATTAAGTGGTAAAAGTGATTTAAAGGAATATATCATTGTTCAAATCGACAGCTTCACAAAATTCGTACACCTTACCACACTCTCAAAATAGATACGGAGAGTTGTATCAGGGCCATAAAGTCTTCAACTTCCATGTTTGGTGCACCAACACGCATTATAGCTGATCAGGGTAGATGTTTTTCTAGCGCGCAGCTTGCAGAATTTTGCTGTTCAAAAAGCATAAAACTTCATTTAATCGCGACTGGGGCAAGTCGTGCTAATGGACAAGTTGAGCGCGTTATGAGCACGCTCAAAAACCTATTAACTGCAGTCGAATTAAGCCAAAGGCCCTGGCAAGATGCTCTCGGCGAGGTGCAGCTAGCTTTAAACTGCACAACAAATCGGGCAATTGAGACCAGTCCCTTAGAAATGTTAATAGGGAAAGAAGGTCGACCTCTTGGGTAAGTTCATCCATTGGACACAGAATTGGAAGTAGACTTAGACTCCACACGGGCTCGAACAAGTAGCAGTATGAAATCTTTAGCCTTTTACAACAAAAATCGATTTGATAAGTCCAAGGCCGCCGTTGTAAGACACAGTGTCGGTGACTATGTCCTTCTCAAGAACGAGGAGAGACACCAGACAAAACTAGACCCAAAATTCAAGGGTCCATTTTTGGTAGTCAAAGTCCTAGACGGTGACAGATACATGTCCCCATGAGCTGGACATTGATGATGAAGATCCAGGCGCGTCAAATAGTCTGATAGAAGCTGAGAGTGAACCGTCCAAGTGAGACGATGGTGAGCCGTCCAAGTGAGACGAAGGTTATCCATCCAAGTGAGACGATGATTGTTTCTTTCTGAATTAAATTTGGAATTTTAGTTAAAAAAAATGTAAAATCGACATATTGGCAAAATATTATGTAATGAAAACAAGCATCATGTTTTATTTTTGTAACCTGCATAGGTGAAGTTATTGAATTGAATTGAAAGAAATATATTTTCAAATGTTTTAATTAAGAATAAATGTTAAAAGTTTGTACGAAGAAATGTTGAACTGAATATTTTATCAGATGGTTATCCGTCTAAGGCTTCGGCCACGCATTGAGCGATGAGCGACGCTCTCTTGAGCGACGTTAATGAGCGATCGCTTTGAGTGAGGTGGCCATGCACTGAGCGACAACGCTCGAGTTGATTAGTTGTAAAAATGACTTCTAGGGAAGTTATGCCAAATCCGTTATAGCAAATATCGACAGTTAAAAATAATACATAGGCGTAGGTTTGGCGTTCATCCCATAAATTGGTTGAAGAAAAAGTATGGCGAGTTTCATCACTTATACAAAAACCTTCGGGACCACCCAGATCGATTTTGGCAATATTTACGGATGTCAATCGATTCATTTGACTTCCTGTTAAGTATTAACAGCCGAAATCAAATCCGCGCATATTTTTTGCATTGTTTGCAATTCGTCGCTCAGCGATGCACTAAAAATTAGAATCAATTCTAGCGCTGAGCGACGTCGCTCTGACGCTCACAAAAATCGCTCATCGCTCAGCAGCTGCGTGGCCACTCCAATGCTCTTTCATAAGTTTTAATATTTTACGTCGCTCAAGAGAGCGTCGCTTAGTCGCTCATCGCTTAATGCGTGGCCGAAGCCTTAGAGAGACGATTGTTAATGGTTATCCGTTTAAGAGAAACGATTACTATTGGTTGGATATCCGTCTTAAAGAGACGATGAATTAAGTTTTAAATCTATTACAAAGCATTTTTGAAGTTAATGTTTGGCATATTACACGAGGACGTGTCAAGGTCAGGATGGCCGTGTCGGAGCGTACTGTATGTACGCACTGTATGTGATTGTTCCTGCGTATTGCACGTACGCGCTGTGTGTGTATTGCTGTGTATGAGAATTCTGGTTATTACCAGAATTCCTAATTTAATCATACTAAGAAATATTGCATCAGCCGCTAATTGCGCTCTGATTGGTCCTTTGCATTTTGTCGCTTTAAGAAGTTCCGTTATAGCGCGACGACAGCGCTACAACGCTGTCGTCGAGTGTGGTTCGGTGCGGGGCAGAGAAACGAAAAGGCAGTCAGTTCAATTTGGATCGTGAAGCCTGCGCATCGAAACTCGCTGCGCTATTAGTTAAAGCCATTAATTAAAGCCAAGACTACAGTCGAGCGAGCCGACTGTAAAAGACCCCGTACTCACAGAAGTGCGCATTTTCCATACGAAAAAGAAGAAAAACGGAGTTATTCACATTTTGTATACATACATAATTATATACAAATGTATGTAAATATATACACAATTAAATGCACAATTTCCTTACTTGGCTTATTTTTAAAAAAAGACCGTGTTTTACAATTTGAAATTAAATTTAAATTTAATTTAAAAAAAATAAAATTTATATTTAATTAACTTTGATTGTATTCGAACCTGCGACCCATGCCGATTTGCAAAAGAACGAACCGTAACCCTACCAATTGGACCACGTTCTACTTTCAAATAGCGTTGATTATTCTCATCAACATTTAGTATAACAAAAATTAATATTAGCGGATTGATCTCTGGCGGGAGTGCATTTTAAAATGTGTTATCATGTGAGACAACAAATATACAAATAAATATGTATTAGAATTGAAATCTTTCATTCAAAACGGTAAAAATTAAAACAATATCTGCGTTCAGTAGCATTGCATGAATCTGTATAGTAACAGAATTTATTTTTGGCGCGTACCAAAATCAGTTCGGAACAAGTACCAATGAGCGCTAAATGCCGATCATCTGAACAAATTACTTCAATTGAACTACGTTAAGCAGTTCAAATACACGATCGCCCTTGAACAAGTACAAAGCATAAGCAAAAATATGTATGTATGTATGAATGTATATACACTACGCGGCACAAATATTTTGACAAAGAAAAATTGCGTATTTTGTAGTTTAACTTTTAAATTCTTTTATGGAAAATTGTTATTTATTTTCCCAAGTTGTGAATGGTTAATACAAACTTAAAAATAAGAAAACAAATTTTTTTCAAACAAACTTAACAAAATTATAATTCATTTTATATTTTAGAGGATGGCATAAGTATTTTGACAAGCCCTTTCATACTCAAAAAACATATTTTATGCTCAACAAAATTAATTTAACTAGCTTTAGCTTAACTGACTTTTTGGAGTCGTCGCGGTACAGAATCCACTAAATTTTGAAGGGTTTCTGGGGGTATCTCTTCCCATAAGGAAGAGAGCTCAGAAATCGTTTCTTCTCTGGTTTTGTTTAACGCTACTGTTCTTTTGCGCTTCAAAAGAGCCCAGACGTTTTCTATGATATTAAGATCTGGACTTTGGGGGGGCCAGTTTAGAGTTGGAACATCCAGATCCTTCAAAAATTTGGTTATCATCCGGGCTTTATGGCATGGGGCGTTGTTCTGCTGGAGAATAAACGACTGCCCGATGAGGCGATCTCCGGAAGGAAAGGCATTTTCATTAAGGGTGGTCAGGTATTGTCCTTGGTTCATCGAACCAGTGATGGGAATGAAATCCCCCAGCCTATTATATGCCACACATCCCCAGAACATCACAGAGCCTCCACCATGGCTCACTTTTTGACAAACGGGCCGTTTTTTTCGTCTTTGCTCGATGGGCAGCTTTACAAATACTTTTTTTTTCGATGAATTATACTCAAAGGAGCTCTCATCGGTCCACAAAACGCTTCTCCAGAACTCCTTTGGTTTGTGTAAATGCTCCTTCGCGAAGGCTAACCTTTTTAGCTTGTTAGCCTTTGAAATAAAAGGCATGTCCTTGGCTACAAATGTGCCAAACTCTTCTTCTTTCAAGCGCCGTCTGACTGTCCTCTCGCTGATAGACGTTTTGGCTGTCAAATTCAGTAAATCGGCTGCTTTTTGAGGCTTCAGCAATACGTTTTTTTTAAATTCCCGTAGCAGGACTCGGTCATCACTCAGGGTAGTCTTCCGTTTCGGGCCTGATCTCTTTAAGTTTTTCAACGAGTTGAATTTTTTTTCCTTATTTATTTGGTAGTGGACCGTTTGTCGAGATACGTGGTACTCTTTGGCAATGTCCACTATTTTTTTTCCAGCGTGAAACTTTGCTACCATTGCTTATCTGACCTCCAAACTTAACTCAGCCGTTTTACCCATGGTTTATATTATGTTTAAAAAAAAATTTTTTTTTTCACGAACTTAAATATTTATTAAATTTAAATGCAAAAAGACTTTTGGTTGAAATGTGCTCAAAAGTGAAATTACATGTGCAAAATGATTTCGTCAAAATAGTTATGCCGCGCTTAAATTCGATATTTGCATGCATTCTTATCAGCAGAAAGAGAATGCAAAAGGTAAACAACGAAAAATTTGACATGCAGAGAGCTATTATTAGAATCTTTGGTTTATTCATAAGTTTCGCACCGTTACTTAACGGTAGTCTGCACTGCCAGCATCGAAAGTTAAAATCAGTTATGTCAAAATATTTGTGCCGCGTAGTGTACATATTAATAAATGTATGTACGTGCAAGGGAGTTTACTGAATTGTTTTGGACTTTCGTATTACTGTTTTTATAGGATACCATGTTACGCAAATACATTTTATATACAAATAAACGTTATTATTATTTAAAATAGGTTTACAATTTGTGTTTAAATTTAAAAAAATTTGTGTTTAACTTTGACTGGACTCGAACCTGGGACCCACGCAGATTTGCAAAATAATGATCCGCGACCCTACCAATAAGACCATTGTTTATTTAACACACTACACTGCTTGCTGCAGTTTGTGTAGTTAAACGTAGACTTAACTTTTCTATTGCAAGCAGTGTAAATAAACAATTTGCACATAAAATTCAGCATTTTTGATTAATTAGTTTTATATGTTGTTGTTGTCCGATTTGGACCAAATTTGGCGGGGATATTTTTAATAATTATACACACATCCTCTGTGAGTTTGGTTGCGATCGCTCAACCAAAACTACATGTCTTAATATATACTCTTTTTTAGAGTACGGGGTCTAAAAAATAATTCACTGACGGGATTCGAACCCGCGACTTCACACACACGCGTCAGAACCCTAGAAGTTGCACCACGCCCTACTTCTGAGCAGATTTCGATTATCTACATTTACATTTACAATTAAGATTGATCGATTAGTTCGCTCAAAATTCAATTTCAAAGTTGATACTTTGAGACAAAAATGTATGCATTTTGGCACATTTCAGAAAATATGTCAACTTTGAGGGGCTCTAGCACCCACAATTTTCAACCGATTTCAAAAAATTTTTGAATCTATCACCTATGATCATTTCTTAACCAAACTCAATTTTTCTTTATGTCGAACTATACCATCACAAAAATGATTTTTGCCACGCTTTTCGGCCCGCTGCCACAGTGTGCAGCGTTCGAGCCACAGACCTCATGCTTAACATACAAATACAATGAATAATAACAGACATCTGTACTACTAATAACACACTCCTGATTGATGTTTATATAAATAATAAAAATTTAAAAAACTAAATAAATAAAATAACTCACTGACGGGATTCAAACCCTAGACCCCACACACACGCGCCACAAAACAGTTGGGTTGCACCACGCCCCACTGTTAAAAGTTTCCGACTATCTGCATTTATATGTAATAATTTTTGTTATATGTATAACAAAAATTAATAAAATGCCCTGACGGCGTTCGATCCGCTGATTCTGGGTTAACAAAACCACGCATCTTTACTATTTAGACCACGCTCTTGATTGGAGTTGGAATAGCTAAACGTAGAGTTAACTCTTTAGTAGCAAGTGTAAACAAACAATTTATTCATAAAATTCAGCATTTTTTACCAATTTGTTTTATATGTTGTTGTTTTCGGATTTATTTTTGAGCGATTTGACCTATGGGGGCTATAGGCTTTCAAACTTGGTGAGGATAGTAACAATACCATACACATAACGTAAATTTGGTCTCTCTAGCTCTAGTCGTTTTCAAGTTATGGTGATGTAAAAATAGTTTTTTACAATTTGCGGGGGCGGTAGGGGCGTGGCAAAAATTTGAAATAACCTTGATCTGCCTTGCATATAGACGGACATTCATTCGAAATTTGGTGTTTATAAGATCCAAGTGTTAGGGTTGTGCACCACGCGCACATTTCGCTTCAGACAAACTTAATAGACCCGTCTACTCTTTGTTAGAGTACGGGGTCTAAAAATTGTATCCTTTTTAATTTGTCATACCTTATTTATCATAGTTTTGTTAGTCTCCCGTATAACCATACTGACCAAGTTTCTTCCAAATCGGAGTACTATATCCTACAGCTTCTATACTAATCGGTATACAATCGGTTAAAATATTTATGCTCTAAATATGAATTCGCGTGCATCACCTTAACGATTGCACTAATATCAATATCATTTCATACTTCTAATCACATATTAAAACCGAGTAACAGGTATCCCAAAGTCGCGAGGCGACTGTAGCGGCGTATTGTTGTTTTTGCTCTTCATAACATTGTAAACCTGTTACAACCGTATCGAATTAAGCATTGGTTACGTGTTGACTTTGTTGAGCGCAAAAACGCAAAATGTAATAAGCATATTGCGCGAAGAGAAGGACGATCCAGTACGTGTCTACTTTTGAGATAACTGTAAACAAATGGTGGATGAATTATATGATTTTTTATATATCTGTTTGTGACACCAAGTTTCCTCTTGAACAATCAGCGCAACGAGTCAAAGCTAAATTAAGACATATTGAAATAACAGGTAGATCTACTAGCTAATGTCAACACAAATCGCAAAAGGAGGAAATTATATGAAACTGAGGCCAGTTCCTCAGTTTCATATAATTTCTCCTCCCAGTTGTTAGCTGATTGAATATTTACTTATACTAAAAAAATGCGGAGTTTTTTTTTAAATCAACAAGTTTCTACAGAATAAATCATGCTGATTGCAAAAGCATTTAGTTACCCAATACAATATTGATGTCCATCCTTCCATTGTAATACATTGGAACACCGTCAGCATTGCAAATCCAATATTATCAAAGCTTGTAATTCCTGAATTTGGTCCATCCCATTTGTCCAGACACATGCTCGTTAAACTATTACACACAAAAGAGCCTCCTGCTTTTTCTGTAGTGTTGTCCGTGTTACAGGGTGTTTCAGATTCCCCTTCCTTGACAAGTTTGTCTGCGCGTACCGTATGCCAAGAAGAAAAAAAGCTTCAATTATAAAGTTTAAATTTATTTAAAAAGAGTAAATACTTGGATCTTCTAAGCTGTAACAAGTCTTATGCAGTGTGCCCGAATAAAACTCGAGTCCAATGATTGCAAAAATTACTATTGCAAACAACACCAAGAGGCCAATCTGCAGTAAAGGCGCCATCGCTTTGATTATAGATTTTAAAACTACTTGTAAACCTATAAACGCCAGTTGTACAGTTGAGCAGTTCCAGATTGTTATGAATTATGTGGATAATATAGAATATAAGTTGAGTTAGTAAAGCTTAATTTTTGAGAAAAAATAGTAAACAAAAAATAATACCAATAGGTATTTTTATCTTGGTACATTTGGCACAAGTAATACTAAAAACACAATTATGCAGTGTACAGTAAATGCGCACACATAATACATGTATAGATAGACTACAATATACGCTAATTTTATAAAATTAGCAACATGCTAATCAGTGTATTAAGGATTTTGAAACTATATCTACAACTTAAACAAGAATACTACTCACTAGGAATTCCAGACACTAATTTTAAGGGCCGTAGCACACGAATGGCTCTAAGTGTTCTTAGGTCTACCTCGGGTCCCAAATTCGGGTAGAGTGTCACGAATCTGTTTGCAGACGTTAAGCAATCGCGACGAGCAATTAATTCGCAATATACAAAGAAAGTTTTTTTTTTTTTTAAATCAATATACAATTACTATTAATAAACATGATCAATTAAGTTTTGCAACTTATAAAACAAATGAATACACATACTGCAAATCATGTCAAATAAAAAGCTCAACAAATAATTATTAATTTTTTTAGATAATAAGTATTTAGCATCTATTAATAAATACGAATTTAAATTTCACTATAATTGATATAAATATTATTATTTGTACTATAATTGTTAGCATTTTTATTGAATTTATAGTTATTTATTATATTTAATGCTGTTAAATAAGGCTATGCAACAAAACAGAAATAAAATACAGTCGGGCTCTTCCGACCATAGGATTCCGTGTGAGAGTACAGGGATTTCACTGAACTCCTACTAGTTGAACCATAGTGCTCGTTGTTACTACTACTCCTGATGCACATATAAATTGGTTTCTTATTATAATAATAAGTGTTGAGTAAGGAATAAGATAAAGCAGACTGTAAAAAAAAGCAAATTTTTACTGAACAAATATGAACAAATTTGTTGTGTAAATAGGATCTTGATATAGGTACACATAACATGTAAGTTTGGAAGAACAGCTCAATTAACTCCTAATGCTCTATGCAAATCACCAATTTTCCAATTCGGTCGCGATAGCTCTAGTAGTTTTAAAGTTGCGGTGTTACAGACTGAATAACAATTTTTTGTGTTTTTAGCGAGCAAACGCAATATACCCTCACAGGGGGTATAAAAATATAAAAATGGAGAACATACATATATATTAACGACAAATTTTTTATGATTTTCAAACATAGAACAGAACTTTGATTTTCTTATTTTTTTTTATCTAACAATATACAGTTCCAAAATGCTGCGCTAAGACAGTTAAATACGGATGATCAGTGTTAAAATCCTCAATAAAGAGGTTTTAAATTACACAGTGTTGTTACTAAAATGCTAAGAAAATAAAACTATATCGAATAATAGTCATCACCTAATACAAATATTTTTGGCACACAAACTTTTCATTTCGGGCAGTTTTTACATCATATGAATTTGTCATACTAACGACTGGTCCTAAAATCAAGTTAATTATTAAAATGTTTGCAATTTTAATTTTGTTTATTTTGACCCAAACTGATTATGTACCAAATCGTTATAAAAACATGTCACAGTCTTTATAGTTTTTTTTTTATTACATTTCAAATATGTGAAAATGTGGCAATATTTATAACATTAACTATTTCCATCAGTTACGGTTGCAGTAATTCTTATATTTCCTTGTTTATATTATTGATATTTAAAAGTACAGTCTAGCACCGACCGACTCTCTGCATTTTATTCCCGATTATATATACAATATATATATATACATATACCATTGGTCGGCACGGCCTGCGTGCGCGGGCAGCGCTGCCGCCACATAAGCAGCGTAAACATTCATTTCAGATACTTTGCATGTTTCTGTCTCGCTTGCAGACATGCATTGACATTGCGTTCAAATATAGTTTTTTGTATATGCAAAAGTTTCTTAATTTTGGTTAAATTGTTATGCAGCTTTCAGGACAGTTTGATATATATTGTCTCCAAACGAATTTCAAATAACAACACATTACGGTAACAAAGAACGTCTAAAAACGGCATTCACTATGACAATGCATTTATGCCGTCTGTAGGAATCTGCCTACCAAAATTGGTGTTCCTAAGTGCCAACGTTACTGAGAAATTCGCCTAAAACTTTAATTTTTTGCGAGGTGTGTCTAGTTTTTTGCTCATTGTGGGAGAACGGGGAGTGGCATCGAAAAAAAAAAGATTCTTGTATTGACTGACTAAATACCGAGTCGATACTGACTAAATTCGAACTTGTAGCTCTTACCATCTCTGAAATCTGTTTGTTCATACGGACGGATAGACGGACAGACAGACGGGCATGGCTATATCGACTCGGCTTGTGATGCTGATCAAGAATATATATATTTTATGGGGTCTGCCACGCCTCCTTCTGACTGTTACATACCTTTCACAAACCCAACATAATATTGCAGAGAGTATAAATGGGATATTCAATTTATTCATCTTATGTACATATGTCCACAAATTACCATTACAGTAAATGCTTCGAAAATATAACTCTCGAAAAATGGAATTTTTCACTTACAACTAAGCTTAGGTAAGCCTTTCAAAATAAAACTTTTAGTTCTTATATAAAAATTAATTTTGTTATATTGATTTCTCAGCGATTTTGTTTTTAACATTTTGACTGTTAGCAAAAGAAACATTGGGAGAGGGTGCCTTCTTGTTTTGTCAAGTAATCGTGAGAAAAAAAAATTTATTAACCTCAGAATAGGAGATTAAAATTTTAAGAAATCTTAATACTTCTTCAAGCAAATTGAATAAGACTTTAAATTGTATTTCACTAAGAAAAATCATTAAAGCAGAGTTGAAAATAAGAACAATAAGAAAAGTACAGTCGGGCGCGCCCGACCGTAACATGCCCTGTGAGAAGTTCGTAAAGAATGTAAATTGTAACGACAAAATTTTTGCAAAGTAACTAATCACTTAATTAGTATAACAAATTTAGCTTAGTAAATCGATCAAATCATATGTTTTTAATAATCGTTTGTTTTTTTTTCAATAAACAATTTAATTTTATAGCAAAATGATCACTAAGAGCACCATTTCCACGCTTTAAGTAATGCATTTTCAAGACGCGATTGCTTTGGTTTCAGTTATGAAACAAACGAATGGAAAATCAAGAAAGCAAAAGTAACGGCTCCTCTACTAGAGAAAAATGTACTGTTAACCAAAACAATATAACATAGCTTGTCGATGCTGCTTTTTTATAGGTACTTTGGTACCAACAGGGTGACTACTGAGTACCTATTCAATTTTTAACAAGGTAATATTTTAAATTTTTTGTGCTCCTTATTATATTTCTAGAATTTTGATTATAATCATTTGATTAATCGATTATTTTTATTTTTATTCGATTAATTGGAATTATTAATCGCCGGCTTAAATTAATCATATAATTTAATAATCGAGTTATGAATTTATTTTGTATCAGCATCTTACGTAACACCTTTATAGAGTAATGTCCATGATGGATGTTTTTGTTGCACTGCCGACTATTAGCTATAAGTAGAGCTGGATATAGAGATCGGTTGAACTGATTGCATTGAAAAATATGCCGATGAAGAGATTGCAACAATTGAACAATTGCATGTGAGGAACTTGGAACTTAATATATTCATTGGATATTTATAACAATTACACCATATAAAGACGTTTGTTTTACCACTTGTTTTGCTTTGAAAATTTAAAAAAATTAAATTATATTTTTCTTACAAAAGTAATTTGGAAAATCGATTTAATTTGGATTTGTTAAATAATCTATGTTTTTTACGTTAGTTTTGTATATTTTGTTGTTTCTTTTGTTTATTTCATGTACTGTAAAAATTTTAACCCTTTCTGCATATGATGAAAATATGCAACGCATCCTTTTCTTTCATTTTAGTGGAAAATACACTAAAATCGGAAAAAAGCAAAATAAAGTGTATTTTTTATTTCGTTTGATCTATCAAATAAAACAAACCGCGGCAAAATCGGAGAAAAAAACCAATAAAGGGTTAAAAAAAAAAACGACTCATTCTAGCTGTTACGCACATTTCGCTATTGAAAAATCTAATAGACCCTGTACTCTTTTTGAGTAAGGTGTCTAAAAAATAAAATATATTATTACTAAATTCATATCCGAAATTGTGGGAGTTGAATGCATGCTTTTATTCCAAAATTGAATGCATTTTTAAGGAAACATAATTTTTGCACTGTGGACAGCAATCCAGGCTTGGGACATAACATTGTTGACATTTCAGAGTTACCGCAAAGTTTGGTTGATCTCTTTTCGGTTGCAAGCAAATAAACCGGAATTTAATTCAACCTCTAATAATGTCTTCAAATTGTAATTATGTCAGAAACGGATACTCCTATTTGGATCAACGCGGTGCCATACGTTGAAAACATGGGGTTCTTAACCCTTTAAAACCAATATGCAAACTTATTTAAATACCTTTCCGTCTAGACCTCAAGATCCATTCACCCGATCACGAAGCCGATTGTTACGCATATATAAAACTATTAGCCGGCAGACCTCCTTTTAAAAACAATGGTATAAGATATTAAAAATGTAAGTTACAAAAAAAAAGCAACACCATAGTTTTTAAGTTATAATCAGTTCTCAATGCGATCAGAAAACTAATGTTTCTGTGTTTCTTATGGGTTATTCATTCATTACTAATTTCGACTGACGTTTATGTAAAGCACCTGCCTGCACCGCGTATGTATGTATTTATTTTTCGTCTATTATCATTATATATTGTATTATAATTCTACACAACATTGTTATAAAAACTATATATCGAATTAAAAACGAAAAAAGAAAACTACTGATCACTCGCTAGTGTGTTGCTAAAACTAATATAATGTTTAGAATTGATGTGTAAATGCAAAATATAGTGTTAGCCGGCTCTAAACTGTTATTATCATGGGGTATTTATTTTTGTGGGTGATGTGTGGTAAAAGGACACAGCTTTTACAATAGATATCAATCAAATGATAGCAGAAAATAATTACTGTTAAACATACTTTAATATAATGTCTTTAATTTATTTAAATTAGCTGTAACAAGAAAGAAAAGTACAGTCGAGCACACCCGACAGTATAATACTGTCTGTATTTTATTTCCGATTATATTGCTTAAATCGGTATCCGGGTAATAGTAATGGTCGGTATGGCCAGCGTCCACGGGAAGCGCTGCCACCACACATGCAGCGTAAGCGTTCGTTCATATGTTTGTGTTTCTGTCTCGTTGGCACACATGCATTGATAGAGCGTTTAATTTTAAAATTTGTCTCTTTTATAACTCTCTTGTTTAAAGTCCGATTTATATGCAACTTTCAGGATAGTTTGATATAGTTTGTCTCCAAACGAATCTCAAATTACAATCCTGTACGATAAGAAGAAATTCCCTAAAAACGGCCTGCAAATTTACAAAAAGTTGTATTTCTTTTGAGGAAAGGGGGCATGGTAGCACAAAATTTTTAGTGACATTGCAAAATTGGTAATCCTAAGTATTTAATCCCATATTTACTGAGGTATTCGCTAAAAACATCATGGTGCATGGCATCGAAAAAAAAGATTCCTGTATTGAGTGACTAAACATCGAGTCGATACTGACCTAATTCGAACTTGTAGCTTTTACCATCTCTGAGATCTGTTTGTTCATACGGGCAGGCAGACAGACGGATATGGCTTGTGATTCTGATCAAAAATATATATAAACCTTATGGGGTCTGCCACACTTGCAGAGAGTATAAAAATGCTTCCTTAATTATATTGTTACAAATGCTTAAAGTGTCACAAAGTAATTAAAAACAAGAAAGAATGCTATAGCCGCCTTGCGACTTTAGGATACCCATTACTCAGTTTTTTTTTTTTTATATTATTAACAATGGGATATGATAATAATAATAGTTCAATCGTTTAGGCAATCGACCCTAGTGAGTTTAATTCAGATGGCTTGGGAAACACCGAAAGTTTTCATACAATTTCATATTTAGACCGATCGTTCCTATGGGAGCTATACGACATAGTCGATTGGATGTCCGATTTGGATGAAACTTGGTCAGCATGTTTATATTATTGACAAACATATTCTGTGCGAGTTTCACTAAGATTACTTGGTCAACGCAAAAGTTTTTCATATAAATTCATATTTGGAGCGTATATTTGACCGATTGTCCCTATGGGAGCTATACGATATAGTTGTCCGATTTGAATCAAACTTAGTCAGTATATGTACTTCCTAGACTTTGTACTTTCTGTGTAAATTTGGTTTAGATAGCATTGCTAACAAAAAAATTTTCTATACTAAAACATGCTATTTTTACCTGTTTTTAGCTTTGTATGAATATGTTACGCCCTAAAGTGGGCCTGTCAAAAATCAAAAACAAATGCTTGGGCATTTTATCTTTCACTTGCGACATCTCGGGACTTTCTAGCTCTTATAGTCTCTGAGATGCTTTTGTTTACACAGATGGTCAGACGGACATGGCTATATCGACTCAGCTATTCATGCTGATCAAGAATATATATACTTTATGGGGTCTGCCATGTCTCCTTCTGCCTATTACTTGCATTCAAACGATTACAATATACCCTTTAACTATACGAGTAACGGGTATAAAAATGACCTTTCCAGTGTTTTAATAAATATAAATATTACATTGTATTCCGCTGAAAAAAGGGTGTTTTTTTAAAACTAAACGTTCAGTAAATAAAGTCAAATATAATCTATTGCTTTTAAACACCGAGACGCATAAAAATGTCCGTTGTTGTTGTAAGTAAGTGTAGACTTTTAAATAAGAATAATAAGCATTTTAAGAGTATCTAGTATTATTCCTAAGCTGCAATGCAATCATGTTTTAAGTCCCGTTTCTGTCGTGAGAAAGCCAGCTTCTAATATCTAGTAGTCTAAAGTACTATACTTATTTACTGATACTGTATAAATGTAATACTTTAATGGCTTTAATAAATGACATATAGTATTTTATTACACAGTCTTACTTGGAATTCGGGATACAAGCTTCAGTGGTCGTAATACACGAAAAGATCTCAACATGCGTAAGTCAACATCTATATTGGCCTCAGCAAATATCGTCATAACACTGTTTAAAATTGGGGTTGCAATAGATATGCAAAGGCTTATTAAAATTTTTAAAAATGTAATAATAAATGCATTTTGAACGGAGACTGGACTAATGTTGAAGTTAAACACGTTTAACCAATGTAGATTTACTTAGACACAGATTACCGATGGGTATTATCAAGATCGTTACCTAGAGATAAATGACATACAGATATTAGCCAATTTAAGTCAATAAGCTACGAAGTGTATGAATTTGCTTAAGATAATTCTATTATTTTTTTTTTAAACATCCACATTTCACTATATTTGATTTGGTAGCTATTTGATATACATAATAGTACAATTTATTCTTAATCTTGTCGGTTCGTCTGTAATAATAATTAACATATTTTGCATGAATTTAAATATTTGTAGGTGAATAATGCATACTCCAACCATAAAATTTAGAGGCGTGATCTGGTCGAGGTTGGACCTGGTTTTAGGATTAGATTTCAGATTAAAGGAGAAGATTTATAAAAACATCATGTTATGACAAGCCACTTGATGTCCTGGATCCAGAGGTGTTGCAGTTGTTCTACTGTCTTCGAGTCTATGCTTAGGCAGAAGATCCCGTTTATACTGAGTTTGGCATATTGTGATCCCGCCTAGATCACATTCTCGATGCACTTCTATGAATAAGAATAGCTGCAATGGTCCTTTGTCCACACATTAAAATGATTTGGAAATATTTGCCTTTATGTTTCGCAGATCATTTTCATCTTTGCATGCGATGATCAGATTATCCACGTAGACCAATATCAGTGCCAAATTCCCCAGGCTTTCATTTTTGTATAGGCACGGCTCATTGATACATGGAATAAAGCCAATATTTCGTAATGCTCTATCTAGCTTGGCGTTCCACTCTCTTCCTGCCTGTTTAAGCCCATATATTGCTTTTTGTCAGCAATAAATTTTAGTTCGGCAGCTAAAGCTAATATTAGGCGAACAGTCTCTAATCTGCATACGGGTGAGAAGCTTTCATTATAGTTGATGCCATGTTCCTTTGAGCGACCCTTAGCTACAAGCCTTGCCTTGTAGCGATCAACTTCTCCATCAACGTCACGTTTGACGCTGTAGACCCATTTACATCCTATAGCTCGCTGATCCGTTGGCACTTGTAACTCCCACGTTTGATTCTTAATCAATGCTATGTATTCCTTATCCATTGCTTCACGACACAGAATAGCATCTGTGCAGCCAATTGCTTCCTCAAAGGTCGCTGGTATGAAGTCATCTTGATTTACATCAGCAGCACCCAGTATATTGTACTGCTTTGTGGGACGACCACGCTTGCCAGTGCAAATGATTTTAGGTCTCCTTGGACCAATGCGCGGATGCGGTTCTTCGTTTGCACTTAAGAAGTCCTCACTGCTGTTACTTTCATCAATACTGCCAATTTTGACTTCGTCGATCGGATTTAGAGTGTTGCTCACTTCTTCATTGATTTTGTCGTTTTCGTTGTCATCTTTTTCTTCAAAAGGTTGTTCCTCTGATTGACTCAAATCAACTAGCGATTGATCTGAACTTTTCAAGTCACTGCTATCTCCTGCTCTTCAAACTGCACATCTCTTCTCTCGATTACTTGTCCGCTGCTCGGATCGTAGAGACGGTACCCTTTTGCAGTTCTTGAGTAGCCAACCATTTAGTACTCTTTGCCCTTTGTCTTGAACTTGCTTCGGCGATGACCCTTGTGCAAAGCCACTGCAATAGATCCAAATACTTTTAGGTGAGAAACAGAAGGTTATTTACAATTCCAGGATTGCATTGGAGTCATGTCTTCGAGTGCGCTTGAAGGAGATCGGTTGCGCAGATAAACTGCTGTGTATACTGCTTCTGCCCACAACGTCTCCTTTGGTGCAGAATTCACAAGAAGACAACGTGACATCTCCACAATTGGGAGGTTAGCCCTCTCCGATACACCATTTTGTTGTGGTGTATATGGAATCGTCAGTTGTCGAGTGATTCCATTTTCCTGTAGATATCCATCAAAAGTTTTGTTGACGTATTCGCGACCGTTGTCGCTACGAATACATTTCAATTTCCGTCCGATTTGCCGTTCAACCATGTGCTTGAATTCCGCAAACTTTAAGAACACTTCATCTGTGCTCTTTTCAAAGTATATAAAGATTCTCCTGGATTTGTCGTCGATGAATGTGAGGAAGTATCTGTTTCCACCAATTGATCGTGTTTCAAATGGTCCGCAAACATGCACAAGTTTCAGTATCTCGGTCGCTCGGCTCTCACTTGAAGTTGGAGACTGTTGTTCATGAATTTTGCTTGACGCAGCTGAAGATACTGACACTGATTCCATACCAGAGACCATGTTCTTCTTAATCAAGTCGAACAGACTCCGGTAATTTAAATGCTCATAGCGTCTGTGCTCCATTTGCGACGACTGCAAAGCACTGCGTTTTCTTTCCTTCGAAAGTGAACAGGTTTCCATCCTTTTGGGCCTCCAAAAAGCATTCGCCTTGCTGAATGATTTTTGCACTTTTGCCTTCAAAGTGTACGATGTTTCCCTTTTTCACAGATTGACTGACTGACATGAAGTTTCCTATCATATCCGGCAAATAGAGAACGTCACTCAGGGGAATTACAAATCGATCCATTTGCAATTTAACTTTGCATTTAAGGCGATTCGAATAAAACAAACATTTATATTCCACTCCTTTCATTACAACGACGAACTGACCATGTCTGGGCTCATAACCTATTCATTATAGAAATAGAGTTGCAGACGGTTCGTGGAAAAATAAAATACGCAGTAGTGGAAAATATTAAACCATTCGGCTTTAAGTTTTATTCGCAACTAACTATGGTAAAATTCGTAGTGCAGTATGTATTCTGACGCTCTAATTCAGTGTTTAACAAAAACATATAAGTATCGGTATATATATATCAGTATAACGATTAATAAGTATGTAAACATTGGTTATTTTCAACAATTACATATACATACTTTAGTTAATGTTTAAAGCAAGAAAAGTGATTAAAGCTCAGCTAGAATTCGAATCCGCGGCCTCATGCATGCAAGCTAGTAAATTTATGTCATACATCTATCAATTTGATTATTGCGACTGCTAAATACTATTTTACTGTACTATGTGTATCAAAACTTCAAAATAAACTTGAGCTGATTTGGTGCTTTTCGCTTTACCATCTCCAAGATCTCAGCGTTCATATGGACGAACTTGGCCTTATAGTCTCCGCTAAAAATGGTGATCGGGCACTGTCGTAACACCATTGCTAACTTATTTAACTTTACATAGGGGAATATATATTTTATGTTTTAATTAAATAATAGTAAAAACTTTTCTCAAATTGGTTCCCCCAGCTCAAACACGCACACTAGCAAAAACCCATTTTAAATTGTTTACTCTGTTAATTCATTTTCTCGAAAGACAACACTTCGTTGTAAGTGTAATTTATTTTTAAAACACATATGTACATACATACATACGAGCTAAGAAACACATCAGCAAAAATATCACAGGGAAAATAAGTAACAAAGGCTACAGTCGAGCGAGCCGACTGTAAAATTTCCTGTACTCATAGAAGTGCGCATTTTTCCATACAACAAAGAAAAAGAAGAAGCAGATTGATTCCTGTTTTACATACATATATAAGTGTGTATATAAAATTAAATTTTGCGTAAAAATAAATCTCGTATTATAATTCGAAATTAATTGTTTTAACTTAGATTGAAATTAAAAATAAATTAATAAAAACTTTCAATTGAGATTTAAACAAGAAAAATACTCTGTATTTCATTCCCGATTATATGATTATATTAATAAATTGGTATTGGGATCTTACAATGGATAGTATTTGCAATAAATCACGTTGAAACCAAAACATCAGTTTGTAATAGGGATGAATATCGCCAAGAAAATACAGATATTGATATTAATTAAAATATCACATAAAATCACATATCGTGTTCGATATCGATATTATTAATAACTGAAATCTCTTTGAAATGTGCAGCAGTTCAAAGTTCTGCTTATCTTTGGATCCCTTATACGTTATTCTTAAATTGATTTAGTTGTGCATAAACTTTTGGATGAACTACGTAGCAGTTTAGTTAAGAATATACTCACTTTTGCAATATAAACAGGTAAGAAAGGCTACAGTCGAGCGAGCCGACTGTAAAAGACGCCGTACTCCTTCAAGTGCGCGTTTTTTCAAACAAATCACAATTTTTCGACCGATTTGTCCTATGGGAGCTATAAGCTATAGTTGTCCGATCCGGACCAAATTTCGTGAGGATAGTCAGATAAGTACCATACATAATGTGTGAATTTGGTCGCCCTAGTTTTAGTCGTTTTCAAGTTATGGTGATGGGAAAATGGTTTTTACAATTTGCGGGGGTGGTTGGGGGCGTGGCAAAAATTTGAAATAAACTTGATCTGCCTGACATATAGACGGACTTCCATTCCAAATTTGGTAGCTCTAGCTCTTGCAGTTTAGAAGATCCAGGTGTTCATACGGACGGACGGACAGACAGACAGACGGACATCGCTATATAGTATCGGCTGTTGATGCTGATCAAGAATATATATACTTTATGGGGTCGGCCACGCCTTCTTCTGCCTGTTACGCACATTTTGCTTCAGACAAACTTAATAGACCCCTCTACTCTTTTTTAGAGTACGGGGCTCAAAAATCCAAGTAGACGAATGCAAATAAAAACAGGTCACTATAAAAGCGGAAAATTTTGGGAGTATTCTAAGTGACATTTGAATCCTATAAGAAATTGGTTTGAAATTTTGAACTTAATGCTGAAGCGTATTTTCTAATAGCAGAAATATTTATGTACAAGCTAGGGGAAAAATATGGAGCTGCCAGACAGTTTTTGGAATCTGAGTGCTTGTCAAGTTTTGCAGAGCTAAAACAAGAAAGAATGCTATAGTCGCCTCGCGACTTTAGGATACCCGTTACTCAGTTTAATTATATTATTAACAATATAATATATTATTAATAATATTAATAATAGTACAATCGTTTAGGTAATCGACCCTATTGATTTTAATTCAGATGACTTGAGAAACGCAGAAAATTTTCATACAAAATCATATTTACAGCGTATTTTTGACCGATCGTCCCTATGGGAGCTATACGATATAGCCGTCCGATTTGGATAAAACTTAGTCAATATGTTTATATTATTGACAGATATATTCTGTGTAATTTTCACTTCGATTGATTGGCCAACGCAAAAGTTATTCATATAAATTCATATTTTTAGCGTATTTTTGACCGATTATCCCTATGGGAGCTATATGATATAGTTGTCCGATTTGGATCAAACTTGGTCAGTATACGTAATCTCTAGACGTGTACTTTCTGTGTCAATTTGGTTTAGATAGCATTACTAACAAAAAAGTTTTCTATACTAAAACATGCTATTTTTACCTGTTTTTACCTTTGTATGCACATAGAACGCCCTAAAGTGGGCGTGTCAAAAAACAAAAGCAAACTTGTACTGCTTGGGCATTTTATCTTTCGTTTGCGACCACTCGGGCCTTTCTAGCTCTTATAGTCTCTGAGATCCTTTTGTTTACACAGACGGACAGACGGACAGACGGACGGACGGACAGACGGACATGGCTATTTCGACTCGGCTAGTCATGCTGATCAAGAATATATATACTTTATGGGGTCTGCTATGTCTCGTTCTCCCTGTTACATACATTGCAACGAATACAATATACCCTTTTACTCTACGAGTAACGGGTATAATAACGGTTAATATTAGAATTTAAGTGCTGACTAAATAACAAAGATATTCAACAGAAGTTACGTGAAACGCCGTCAGCCGTCGGATATTCAGGGAGAAGAACACTGGACCAAGGTTCTACTGCCTTAACTGTATATACTGTTGGAAGTGGGACTATGCTTTTTCCGCGAGGGCGGCT
This sequence comes from Drosophila cardini, assembly GCA_018903735.1. NCBI lineage: Eukaryota > Metazoa > Arthropoda > Insecta > Diptera > Drosophilidae > Drosophila > Drosophila cardini. Next base: position 676,634 of record JAEIGM010000031.1, read on the forward strand.
GGACGCAGGTCCATGGATGCTGACGAATGATAATGTGGCTAAAAGTGGAACTCTTCTCTTAAAAGTCACTGCTGCCGTTACTGTATATACCGTCGGAAGTGCGGCTATAGTCTTCTCGTGAAAAGTAGAACACATCCCAAAAAAGTCATGCCAATCCTACAAACAGTAAATCAGTGTATGCCCACGGATGTATGGTTGAGGGGGTGCTCGTTAATTTGTGGCCTTTGGGTACCTGTCGATCCCCAGTTTCATTCAGGCTTACCACGTCAGAGCGCTCCGCCTAACTGTAAAGACGCGGGATTGTAACAGGGCAGAGTAAAAACCATCGCCTGCCTTGATAAACACTGCGTGGCCCTTTACAATAAAGGGCCTGGGTAGCTGCCAATGCAGCAGAACCTGAGCGCATCCTGCGCCTATTACAAGTATGCAACTTCGGCCTTCCAAAAGCTTGTTGAAAAGTTGCCAAAGTGGGCAAAGCGATCGGCCTTTCCAGGCAGATCATTCTGACACTAGATAAAGTCTTTGTGGACATGCTTTGCAATACAGATGGCACGCTTAACTACAGATTTAAGAAATCGTTATTTCCAAACGTGAGTTTGAATTTGACATGGTCGAGCTTTCTCTCTGATGCGTTGGAGGACTTGGAGGAGGACATCCTGGAGGGACATGTCTCCGAATAAGCGCCCTAGCCATTGGTCCCAGAAAAGTGGATGTGGCAGATCTTTAGGACCTCGACAAGGAGAACTTAGCCTCAGACATTACAGTGGTGGAGGTCAACTCTCAGGATGTTACTCAGACACCTACAGATCAACCTCCATCACTGTCAAGCAGCATCTGCTGCTGTACTTCCTAGACAATGGTCGCATTTCTGGTTTGAGGACTCTAAATTTCAAGCTGTATGCAGCGGAGGTGTCAGGTAAAGCCTACACTCGTATTCTAGCATGTAAAGATCAGCCAATCTTTTTACTTTCCAATTTCATTAATGAAGACAATACTTCTGTGCACCTTGAAAGAACGGGAGGCCCAATAGTGATCTGCTCGTTCTACATGGAATACGAACAGGACCACCCTCTTTCGCAACTGCTCCGAGACTTCAATTTCCACCTGAAATGTTCGATCCTCCCGTATCTGTCCACGCCGCTTGATGAGGGACACATGTTAAGCCTAGCCTATTAGAAGGAACAGGGGGTGTTGAAAGGTTCCATGGTGTACCCACATTCTTGCTGAGCTCCGCAAGTTATCAAGGAAGCTCTTAAGCCGGGCTAAGAGTCTTAATTCAGAAACGGCCTGGAATAATTACAAGCGATCGTTATCGCGTTATAACAAAGGGCTCAGAACGACACAATCGCAATCTACACCTTCCATGAGCTTCCTCAAACGAAGTGACAACTCCTGGACTTTGCCTGAGCAGGAGTCGCTCGAACTGTTGCTGGAAATCCACTTCCGGGGCTGCTCCAATAGGTCATCCAAACACATTCACATACGGTACAAACGAATACAAATGATACAGCTGACGAAGGTTTTCCTCTAACCCTTATCATAATTAAGCACAAGTAACATCTTATAGGCTATAAAAAACTTTGAGCCCTTTCAATCCCCAGGCCTAGATGCCATCATCCCTGCTCATCCAATTCATACTGGAGAAATAGCAACCCTTTTGCTCCAAAACTTTTCCACACTCTATGGTTATCTCCATACCCAAACCAGAAAATCCATCACCTTGCAACCCAAAGGACTTTAGACCAATAATTCTGTCTTTTTTTCTTCTTAAGGTGTTTGACCGACTAATTAGCTGGCGCCTTCAAAAGAAAATTCGTGATTTTCGGACGCACAGCATGTATACCACAAAGACAGATCCACGGAGACAGCCCTACATAGGTTCGTCTTCATAATAGAGATATCACTCTCACTAAAAAAATACTCCCTCATAGCATTACTAGATAACCTAAGCACTATCATCGCTGGGAGTTGAACCCCTGACCGTGCACATCATGACACAATTCCCCCAATCTCTCTGCGATAAAATAAGCAAGTCCCTAACGAAACCTATGCAAGTGGGCAACAGAAAATGGGCTAGGGGTTAACCCCCAAAAAAACAGAACTTTTCGTCTTCTCGAATAAATACAAACTTTCGCGTCTCAGACTTCCCTCTTTGCAGGGTGATGTACTCAAACTTAGCGACAGTGCTAAATATTTTGGTAGCTTTCTCGACTGAACGTGAAATTGGAATGCGGGTAATAAGGACATGGTGCGGAAGGCCTCTGTAGCCCTTTTCACAATTGAAATTGTGTCTAAATCCCTTCATAACCAGATGGCTATACACCGCTGTCATTCGTCCCATACTACTATATGCAGTGATAATGTGGTGGTCTGGAGGACCACTAGACGCAATCTTTTATCTTTTCCCCTTGATTAAATGAGCAGGAAAATAGCCCCACTCTCCTCCATGGAGGAGGTTTTTACTGTCCGGACTTAGGGATCGCAAATCCTTTAGACTTATCTTAGAGAGTGATGTAGCTTACCGGTGCAGGACTAGCATATTATCGGAAAGTCAGGCAGGCCTCAAGTCGTTGGGGTTTGTCTTAACAAGTTCTTACCCTGCAAACGAATGTCGACAACGAGAGAGGTTTGCAGGCTGAAAATCTTAATACATTTTAAAAGGTTAGCCGACCTTGGGTGGGAGAATACACCTAGATGTAGAATATCTTGTCTTACTTAGCCATCTCGTTCGGAGAAATTATCGACCAATTAAGGCTGTCACGGTAGGTCTCACTAAGGTGATTCACCGTATGATCGACACAGGGCAGACCAACCCTATCCAGCGACCGCCTCGTCGCCAGGCGTTGGCGAATTGCATAAAAGTGGCGAAGCTCATAGACGATGTGCAGAAACAAGGCGTACCTCGCCAGCTTACGAGCCTATAGGCATCACCGGTGGCCCAAGTTCGGAAAAAGGATAGCACCACGCGGTTCTGTGTAGATGACTGTAGCTTGATCGAAATTATTCCCAAGGACTCAAACCCACTGTCTCGGACAGATGACATCAGGGACGTAACTTTTAATCGGAAAAAGCCTCTTTGCAGTTACTGGGAGTGGCAAGACCCGCACCATCCCGCTGCACCCTCAAGGGGATGGGATGGTCGAAGGGTTTAACCGAACGTTGCTCGACAACCTGACCAAATTTGTATAAGCAGATCAGCGTGACTGGGAAGAACTGCTGTCATTGGCGCTGTGGGCGTACCGCCCATCACGAAACAACGGGCTTTTCATGCTCGCGAATGATGCTAGGACGCGAAATCAGCCTTCCAAAGGAGCTTGTTTACCGACCTTAAGGACTACCCAAAATTCGTGGGTAAGCTACAGAGAGATCTACAGAAGGTTCATCATGACGCCCGGTAGCAACTGATAGAAGACACCGCTGCCTATAAAGCTCGGTGCGATCGAATTCCCTGAATTTCGAACTCGGTGCTGAAGTCTATGTGTATTTTCCGCTACCGAAGCTTCAATCCAACCCGCTCGGACCCACAATCGTGATCCGGCGCCACCACAATCTAGTCTACGAGGTACGACTACAAGGCTAAAATGCACCCAAAACGATCCACGTCAACCGGCTCACCCCTTACAAGGGAGCGTCAACGATAACTCTTAACCAGGAGTAGTAATGGCACGATTAATCATATGATACATAATAATCAATTATTTTGTTTCAATAACCGATTTAATTATATCACATAATGAGCTTCGATTAATCGATTAATTGTTTTAATATCGCATCGCTAAGAGCACTATTTCCACGCTCCAAAAAAATGAATTTTCAGGGCCTTATTCCTCTGATTTCAGTTATGAAACACACGAATGGTAATAGCTGTGCAGTCAGCCAGAAATAAAAATTAAGAGCGCATAAGTAGATGAAATAGATGATTCGTAATTTACTAGATATATATTGTGTTTATCAAAACTTATTTGTCGATATTGCTTTCTTATAGGTACTTCAGTACCAACAGGGGTTTTTTTTTTCAAAGGCTTGTTTTTCTTTAACAGAAAAAACGGACAGGTTGAAAATTGAGCACATGTTCAGTATTCAACAAATGAATATTTTATATTTGTTGTGCTCATTATTATATTTCTTGATTTTTTTCTTAATCCTTTGATTAACTGATTATCTTCATTTTTATTCGATTCATTGCGATTTATAATCGCCCAGCTTGAATTAATCATATAAATTAAGAATCGATTAATGAATTCATTTTGCCATCACTAGCCAGGAGGCTCGGGTCTCATGTAGGATAAAGTAACGAACTTTGCCTCAGCATTCAAGAGTATTGCGTGACTCCAACTATCGCGGAAATGCATCACGGTGCACGATCGATCACTATCGGCATATCGATAAGCGGACTCAATGCACCACAGGTCCATTTTGCAATTTGGTGCAAAGATTAGCAGAACTTTATATTCATGGGCGCATAGATCGTTTTCCGGCTACCTGAATAAAAAAGAAATACCGCTTGGCTAGCAGTTATGACGCTGACCTACAGTTTTCGGGCAGTTTTCACCAACATTGTTTTAAAATCGGCACGGCTGCCGACCCACATGCAACGTAAGCGTTCGTTTATATGCTTGCAATACAAACTTTGTATGTTCTGTCTCGCTTGTACAGATGTATTGACATTGCGTTCAAATATAAATTTTGATATACGTGTAACTTCTTGATTATAGTATACAACTTTTAGGAGAGTTTGATATAATTTGTCTAAAAACGAATGTCAAATTACAATACTGTACGATAAAAATATGTAAATACGGCATGCGAATTTGAACATTAGTTTTATTTCTAACGGAAAAAGGGGGCGTTGCAGCCCAAAATTATAATGACATTGCATTTTTGCTGTCTCTAGAAACCTGTGTACCAAAATTGGTATTCCCAAGTGCCATAGTAACTAAGAAAACAACGATTCTTTCCGAGATGTGTCCAGTTTATGGCTTATTGTGGGCGAATGGGGCGTGGCAACGAAATAAAAAAAAAGATTTTTGTATTGACTGACTAAATATGAAGTCGATACTGACTAAATTTTAACTGGTAGCTCTAAACATCTCTGAGATCTGCTTGTTTATACGGACAGACAGGCAGATGGGCATGACATTATCGACTCGGCTTATGATGCTGCTCAAAAATATATGCATATACTTTATGTAGTCTGCCATGCCTCCTTCTACATGTTACAATTTTTAACAAATCCAATATACTCTTGCAGAGGGTATAATAGTTCAGGTGATGGACTCTACTTCATATTTAGAAAATGTACGACAGATAGTTCGTATGGCAGCTATAAGTATAGTAGTCCGATTTCAATGAAATTCGGTCAATATGATTATATTATTGGCGAGTGTATCGTGTGTGAATTTGTTAACAAGGACTGAAACACAGAACTATATAACTATACTTATTTACAATTAGAGCATTTGTTCAACCAATCGTTTTAATGCCAGCTATACGATATAGTAGTCTGATTTGGGTGTAACTTGGTCAGTATTTTTATATGGCGAACGGATTCTGTGACTTAGTTTTTGACCAATTTGAATAAAACTTAGTCAGTACATGTACATACTATTTGTATTTATTTTTTTTAGATAACATGGCTAACAAAAAATGTTCTTCTCTAACATATGGTTTTTTTAACGCCCTAAAGAAGGCGTGTCAAAGAGAAAAACAGACTTGGGCGCTTTATCTTTCATTTTCGACTTCTCGGGTTATTCTAGCTGTTTTAGTCTCTGAGATCCTTTTTATACCGACTCTGCTAATATATATATATATATTATAGCGTCGGCCATGCCTCCTTCTTCTTTTAAGTTACATTCCAACGATTATAATATCCTCTTTTACTCTACGACTAATGGGAATAAAAACGACATTTTCCAGCGTAGACAAGATCAGCAGCAGCAGAGCAGCTGTAACAATTTACGAAAACATTGATGCAATAACATTAAAAATGAGAAGCCTTCACTTAATCTTAGGTAGAAGGATGCTTTAATGGACTTATTTTAGCTCATTTCGATAAGTATCTCCAGATAGCAACGAATGCATCGTGCTTTAGCTTTAATCTTGTGGTATCACACAGAAAGCAAGATGGAAAGGAACAGCTGATTGCATTCGCAAAACATTGGATAGATGTGAGATGTAACGCAGCTTAATTGAGAAGGAAGCACTTTTAATTATATTTAGGGTATAAAAGTTCCATATGTGTATTTTCGGAGGAAAGTTCATATCGATCACCGATCAGAAGCCGTTGGTAACAACATTTAATCCTGGTCATCCAACTTCCAACAATGACGTCAACTGGACTTCAACGCTGGGTTACAATTCTCGTGCCTAATACCTTAGAAATCATCTACCGTTCAACCGCTGATGCTCTGTCGCGTCTTCCATTGAGCTTAGACGAGAATTTTGACAAAACTAAATCGTACCATAATATTGTCGAAATACATCCACCGATCACGGCAGACGGCATACTCAAACACTTGATCAACGGAAATAAATTAAAGGAAGTAAAAAATCCTGTAAACGAGCGAGCCGACTGTAAAAGACCCCTTAATCATTACACCCTTGTAGAGGGTAACGCAATCGTGGAGATATAGCAATGACCGTTTGTCTGTCTGCCTGTTCGTCTGTTTTTATGCGAACATGTCCCTCTGTTTTAAAGTTATATGTTAAAATCGGCCAGTTCGAATGACTATATCATATAGCTGTCATAGGAACAATCGGCTGAAAAGGCTTCACCACGTCCTGCATCAGATTAGATCTCGATTATCTGCATCTACATGTAATAGTTTTTGATTAAATAACAAAATTTACTGTGAAATGTGCGCGATGGCTTTCGAACCGTAGACTTCATGCTTAACATTCAAGTAGACTAAATACAGGCATCTCCACCACTTAGACCACACTCCTGACTGTAGTTGATGCAAATAATTAAAATTTAAAAAACTTAATAAATAGAATATAGCACTGACTGGATTCGAACCCGCGATCTCAAGCACACGCGCTACAACCCTAACAGTTGCACCACGCTCCTCTCTTAAAAGTGTCCGACTATCTGCATTTACATGTAATATATTTTTGTTATATAACAAAAATTAATAATATGTCCCTGACCAGGCTCGAACCCGGGTTAACAAGTGCGAAGAATTAGATCAGGTATCTCTACTACTTAGACCACACTCCTTATTGAAGTTGATATAAATCATTAAAATTTAAAAAGTAAATAAATAGAATATATCACTGACTGGATTCGAACCCGCGATATCAAACTCGCAGCTCTACCACTTAGACCACGCTCTTGATTGGAGTTGTAATTGCTAAACATAGAGTTAACTCTTTTATTGCAACCAAGTGTAAACAAACAATTTGTTCATAAAATTCAGCATTTTTGATAAATTTGTTTTATCTGTTGTTGTTGTCTGATTTGGACCAAATGTGGTGAGGATACTTTTAATAATTATACACACATCCTGTGTGAGTTTTGCTGCGATCGCTCAACCAACACTACATGTCTTCATACAAATTTTTTATTTTTGACCGGTTTATCCTATGGGAGATATAGGCTATAGTTATCCGATCAGGTTCAAACTTTATGAGGTAACAATGGTACCATACACATAATGTGTGAATTTGGTCTCTCTAGCTCTAGTCGTTTTCGAGTTATGTTGATGTGAAAACAATTTTTTACAATATGCGGGGGCGGTGGGGGGCGTGGCAAAAATTTGAAATAAACTCGATCTGCCTGACATAAAGACGGACTTTCATTCCAAATTTGGTGGCTCTAGCTCTTGTAGTTTAGAAGATGCAGGTGTTCATACAGACGGATGGACAGACGGACGGACATTGTTATATTGTCTCGGCTGTTGATGCTAATCAAGATTATTTATACTTTATGGAGTCGGCCACGCCTCGTTCTGCCTGTTACGCACATTTCGCTTCAGACAAACTTTATAGACCCCTATACTCTTTTTTAGAGTACGGTGTCTAAAAAAGTAAGAAAGGCTACAGTCGAGCGAGCCGACTGTCAAGGACCCCGTACTCATTCTAGTGCGCATTTTTCCATACAACAAAGAAAAGTAAGAAGAACCTGATTGATTCCCACTTTATATACTTATGTACATATGTGTTAATGTAAATGTATGCATTATTAGATTTCCTTGAATGCCTTTTTTTAAATTATGTTTTGCGTGAAAATAAATCTCGTAAATTTTGAAATTAATATTTTTAATTTAAATTGAAATTTAAAAAAAAGTTAATAATACTTTCTGTCTATTTTATCCGATTCTATGATTACATAAACAAATCGATATTGGGGTATTACAATAGATAGTATTTGCAATTAAAGACGTTGAAACAAAAACATCAGTTTGTAATAGGGATGTATATCGACAATAAAATACCAATATCGATATTAACTATAATCGATATCGATATTATCAATAACAGAAATCTCTTTGAAATGTGCGGTGTTTGCATTAACTTTTTCAAAGATCTGCCAGGCTTTGGAGCCCTTACACGTTATTCTTAAATTAATTAAATAGTGTATACATTTTTGGGTGAATTATGTAGCAGTTTAGTTTAGAAAATACTAACTTTGGCAATATAACAAAGTTTGCTGCACCACAAATACGAAAAGCCGGTAAAGATGCCAGGGATGAGAAATTTTGTCGCAAATAACGATATATCGCTATAGATATCGACATACTGACAAATTATCGCATTCAATATCATATCGCAATTATAATTACATATCGTATTGAATATCGATATATGATATATCGTATCAATATTTTTAACGTCCCGGGTTTGTATATGCACACAAAAATATGCATGCGTATATATGTACATATGTACGTACATATACTAATGGACTATAGGGTATTATCCCATTTTTCGGGTATTAAGTCATTTTCTTAAAGTATTAAAGATAAGATTTTTTTGTGGTAACAGATTAAGAAAACTTCAAACTATAATGATCTGTTCCAAAAATGTTATTCAACAGACCACTGTTTAAGTTAACAGCTGTTCAAGTCAGCTGTTATTGTCAAATAGAACGAGTTTTGAAGTCGCAAATTGTGAGCAGCATAATTTCAAATTGTTAGCGTTCAAACGCAAAACATTTTTTTATGAAAATCAAAAAGGATACCAATTATAAAGGTCTTTACTCTATTTTGGTTGTTCTAACGTTTTGTATTTGTGCAAGTTTCAATAATATTTTGGATATCCAGAAAAGGTTCTCAAATGTACTTGTCTTGGGAAAAAAAAATTTCCAACTTTGCGGTGATTTATACAAAGAATGAAGGGGAATGAAAGTGTACGTCTAAGTGTATGTCGTAGAGCCATTTATTCTGAATTTTGTCTCAAAGTGCACTTTTTCGCACTATCAGCGTAATTACATTTTTTGCAGATGACTTTGGGTATGTTAAAGTGGTACTGCGCGCATCAGGAAATGCAGCTTCTGGCAAGGAAATGTCGACTTCTTAAAGAGGAAATTAAGAAAAGCTACATTTTTTTAGATTACATACCCAACTAAAAACGCAAAAGCCAAGTTTTTTGCCAAAATTTGCTTAATGAAATAAATGCATCAGATATAGAATAGAAATTCGGAAATTAATCCATAATAAAAAAACGCATCAGAATATCTTGCTTAGTTTTAAAGATATTAATTAATACCCGAAAAATGGGAAAATACCCCATAGTGCAATGGTAGCTATACATGCAGTGTAAGCGTTCGTTCATCTGTTTTTATGTGTCTGTCTCACCTGCACACATGCGTTGACATTGCTTTCAATTATAAACTTTGTTACGTCTCTAGCTCTTTTCTTAATGGTTCGATTTGTATGCAACTTTCAGAATAACTTGATATATTTTCTCTCCAAACAAAAAAAATTTTTTGTCCAAATAGCAAAACTGAGATCATTTTTTGCGATACTTTAAGATAGATTTGCCTTGATCATTCTTGTAATAAGTGTAGCGAATGCAGAACTTTAAAAAGTGAAAATGGTGGATTCTAATTACTCAGACTTTGAAAATGGAACAGCCAAATCACATAAGATTACAAAATACAGTCCGGAAAAAGGGAGCTTTAGATCTATCTCAGCTTGCTCCAAACTTCTTCGGAAAGTAATGGAGTTCTCATAAGGCGGCTATGCCGGGACTCTCGAAGCTCGCTTCACGATACTTAAAACCTCTGGTATTTCAGTACCTTTAAAGCTTCCGCAATCAAATGTATTGTCTGTAACTCACGAAGTCGAAGAACGGATACACATATTACAGAACGCGTTTTTTGTAATCTTTGAGTTCCAAATACTGAAATTAAACATTCTTTAGGACATTTAAAATTCCTTCCATATGCTGAAAATAAATTGTTATGTTATAGTTATTCTAATTTTTTGGATGGATTATATTTTATTGTGAAACCTAGATATTTTTAGAGTAATATTTTTAAATATCATATCGACAGTTTTTCAAAACATAAATTGTTATCGACACGATATTTTTTTAAAATATTCGACAACCCTATTATAAATAACACAGCATAACTTTATGGATGTTTTGTTAACATTTTCCATATTTTTTATTTTCGCAGTTAACAAACTAGTTTTACATAGTAAAAGTATTGCGTTCTAAATAGATATTTTAGTGATGAGTATATTTTTAAAATAACTCAGAATGTAATTGATTAACTTTATTATTCATATTATTGATAGTTTTTTTTTTTTTTTTTATTTTTATTATTGTTATTGTTATTATTGTCCTCTTCGTTTTTAAACATTTAAGGAAAAACGTCATTATTTTTAAACAAAAAAGTTAACAAAGATTTATAGGCCATTTAAATATAAATAAATATGGTTAAACTGGCATTATAATTAAAAAGTTTGAAAACATAATTACCCAGTCACTACAACGAAAAAGTCCATGATGTTCCAAATGTTCCTGAGATAGGAGTGCTTATGCAAAACAAGTCCTAAAGCAATGATCTTGAGCGATGCTTCTACACAGAAAATGCATATAAAATAGGCCTCAGTTTTTTCCTGTTTTTAAGCGATGTAAATAAAAAATGTCGTGAAATAACTAAAACAGTACGTTTTGAAATCTTACCAATTTCTGAGCCAATACTGTCTTATCACTTTCAGGCAAGTGCTCTTCCAGTGCCAATACAACACAGTTGGCTATGATGGTTAATAACACAGCATACTCGAAGGGCGGCCATTCAATGATGAAGCGTGTGTACTTTCTTATTGGGTTTTCCTCTGTTAGGATAAATAATGATGTTGGACCTCCACCTGGAGGGGTTTCCTCTTTTTTTGGGCCACCCATTCTACAGCCAAGTAATAAACTTCTTTCAGGCTTAGGTTTTTTGTTTAAGGGAGTCCAGTTGATGACCAGGTTGTCCTTCTAACACTATCGGATTTCAAACATAATAGAACTTGTTAAAAAGGTATAAATTAACAATTTTAATTGCATATGTTTGATGAAGATATGCGTAACAGGCAGAAGCAGTCATGGCCTTCACCTTAAAGTATATACCTATATTGGCTAAAAATATTAGAGATAATAATACCACTTAAGGAAAAAAAGATCGTCTTTCCGCCACACAGATCACGCAAGTTGTGAAAAACAATTTTATGACACCATACTTCAAGTATGTTTTTTTACATACATGAAATCTATTGAAGCTATCTCAATTAAATTTACACATGACCTGTATGGTAAACTAACCGTATTTGATCCGGATCGTGCAATTATATTATTTTGATCCGATCCAATCGATCGAAATTAATGATTTGCATGAAAAATATGAAGGTAATTGAAACTCACACACCATATTTAGGCCCCGTACTGTAAAAACAAGTCAGAAAGGCTAGTAAGTCGAGCGAGCCGACTGTAAAAGACCCCGTACTCTTTCTAGTGCGCGTTTCTCCATACAAATCACCAATTTTCGACCGATTTGTCCGATGGGAGCTATAGGCTATAGTTGTCCGATCCGGACCAAACTTGGTAAGGATAGTTATAATGGTACCATACACAAAATGTGTTAGTTTGGTTGTAATCACTCAACTAAAACTTCATGTCTCCATACAAATCACCAATTTTCGACCGATTTGTCCTATGGGAGCTATAGGCTATAGTTGTCCGATCCGGACCAAACTTGGTTAGGATAGTTATAATGGTACTATACACATAATGTGTTAGTTTGGTTGTAATCACTCAACTAAAACTTCATGTCTCCATACAAATCACCAATTTTCGACCGATTTGTCCTATGGGAGCTTTAGGCTATAGTTTTCTGATGACCATACACATAATGTGTGAATTTGGTTCCTCTAGCTCTTTTCGTTTTCATGTTATTGTTATGTGAAAATTGTTTTTAAAAACTTGCGGGGGCGGTAGGGGGCGTGGCAAAGATTTGAAATAAATTTGATCTGCCTGACATATAGACAGACCTTCATTCCAAATTTGGTGGCTCTAGCTCTAGTGGTTTAGAAGATCCATGTGTTCATACGGACGGACAGACAGACAGACAGACAGACAGACAGACAGACAGACAGACGGACAGACGGACATCGCTATATCGACTCGGCTGTTGATGCTGATCAGCATCCCCCCTCTACTCTTTTATACTCTCTGCAAGAGAGAGTATATTGGGTTTGTGAAAAAAAAAGTATGTAACAGGCAGAAGGAGGCGTGGCAGACCCCAAAAAGTATATATATTCTTGATCAGCATCACAAGCCGAGTCGATATAGCCATGTCCGTCTGTCCGTCTATCTGTCTGTCGGTCTGTCCGTCCGTATGAACAAACAGATTTCAGAGATGGTAAGAGCTACAAGTTTAAATTTGGTCTCTATCGACTCGATATTAAGTCAGTCAATACAAGAATTTTTTTTTTTCGATGCCACGCCCCGTTCGCCCACAATGAGCAAAAAACTAGACACACCTTGTAAAAAATTGATGTTTTAGGCGAATATCTCACTAACTATGGCACTTAGGAACACCAATTTTGGTACGCAGGTTCCTAGAGATAGCGCAAATGCAATGTCATTAAAAATTTTTGGCTGCCACGCCCCCTTTTCCCACAAGAAATAAAATAATTTGCAAACTTCAATACCGATTTAAGGGCATATGTTCTTATCTTACAGTGTTGTAATGTCAAATTCGTTTGGAGACAAATTATATCAAACTATCCTGAAAGTTGTATATAAATCGGACAATAAACAAAAGAGCTAGACACGTAACAAAGTTTAGAATTGAACGCAAGTCACTGCATGTGCGCGAGCGAGATAGAAACATACAAACATGTGAGCGAACATTTTCGCTGCTTGTCTAGCGGCAGCGCTGCCCGCGAATGCTGGCTGTGCCGACCAATTGTAAATGTATTACATATGCACACATACATACATTTGTGTGTGCATACATATAATGTCAAATTTATACATATGTATGTGCATTCATACAGACACTTTCAATGTGTTTTAATGCAATTACTATCAGTTGATATACTCGGATAAAGATTTTATTAATATGATCGGGAATAAAATGCAGAGAGTATTCTACGGTCGGGCGAGCTCGACTGTACTTTTCTTTCTTGTTTAAGAGTACGGGGTCAAAAAAGTAGAGGGGTCTATTAAGTTTGTCTGAAGTAAAATGTGCCTAACAGGTAGAAGGAAGCTATTCTTGATCAGCATCAACAGCCGAGTCAATATAGCGATGTCCGTCTGTCTGCCCTACTGCCCCGCAAATTGTAAACAACTATTTTTGCATCACCATAACTTGAAAACGACTAGAGCTAGGGAGACCAAATTCACACATTATGTGTATGGTACCATTCTAATTATCCTTACCAAGTTTGATACGGATCAGGCAACTATAGCCTACAGCTCCCATAGGACGAGTCGGTCGAAAATTGTTGATTTGCATGGAGACATGAAGTTTTAGTTCAGCGATTGCACCAAAACCAACACATTATGTATATGGTACCATTATAACTATCCTTACCAAGTGTGATCCGGATCGAGCACTATAGCCTATAGCTCCCATAGGACAAATCGGTCGAAGATAGGTGATTTGAAAGAGTACGGAGTCTTTTACAGTCGGCTCGCTCGACTGTAGCCTTTCTTACTTGTATATTTTGAATAATTTATGTGTCCTGAGCGAACAGTTTGATGTACATATATATGACATTTTTAAATACATTTATTTTATATAAATTTAGTTGAAATTTCTTATTAAAAAATAAAGCTTTGTTGATTTATTGAATTTACCAGAAATTTTGACCAATTGGTTCAGTGGGAGCTACATTATTTAGTTGTGTGGACCAAATTTGATCAGGATATATAAATTTTCGAGTATAATCGTTAGCTTCAAACAAAAATCAGTGACCGCCCGATAAATTTTTAAATAACATAGCGTCAACTGACCGTTTTGTGACTGAAAAAATATCAACCTTCAACAGCCGCCTAATCTATGTGACACAACTTTCGCCAACTCTCGGCTGTTGATGCTGATCAAGAAAATATTTACTTTAAGGGGTCGCCCACGCCTCCTTCTGCCTTTAACGCAAATTTCACTTGTGACAAACCGAATAAACCCCTGTACTCTTTTTTAAAACTAAGTTTAAAAAAGTATATATGTATATACGAATAATGGTTATAAAAAGCTCCCTTAAAAGGTTTATAATACTTTTGGTGAGCACAATAGCATATAGTTTAGATGTATTAGCATATTTACAAAACATATAAAAAAAAATTTTGAACAAGTCATACTATTATTAGCAAAAACTAGTAGGAAGGCTACAGTCGATCTAGTCGTCTTGTTATCATTCCCCATCTGCTGATTAAATTTCATGCAGATCGGACCACAAAATTATATATGTTAGCTGCCATAGGAACAATCGCTTGAAATGCTTAGTACTTATAAACAAGTAAGAAAGGATACAATCGAGCGAGTCGACTGTAAAGGCCCCGTACTAATTTTTTCAATTTTCGACCGATTAGTCCTGTGAGACCTATAGGCTATGGATGACATGATATACACATAATGTGTAAGCTTGGTTGAAATCAGTTCATTACAGCAAATTTTTGTTTATGCAAATTACCAATTTTAGACAGAGTTGTCGTATGGGAGCTATGGGCTGTTATTCTCCGATATGGACCAAACTTGGTGAGGATAATCATAAATTTGTTTATTACAGATCTAATAGTTATGGTGTTTTGGAAAAATTTGAAAAAATTGTTTTGCGTACACTATAGGCGGACTTTCAGTCTAAATTTGGTGGCTCTAGCCTTTATAGTCTCCGAGATTCAGGTGTTCATACGGACGGACGGACATTGCTATAATTAATTTGAGTACAGGGTCTACAAATTCGATACGCATACACATTTACTTATTTAATTTCACAGAAACGTGTACACTTGTGCATATATAATGTGCATTCAAACATGTTTAACTTGTAATGTTATGTTAATTGACTAATTTATAAATCAAATCTCAATTAATTTAATTTCTTGATGAATGTGCATCCATACGTACATATTTACATACATATTCACTTAACAACTGATAAAAACTTGCAGTTTTCAAAATTAACTATGACTGACGTCTTCCCCTCTCACCAATTTTCCACCGATTTGTCCTATGGAAGCTATAGGCTATAGTTGTCCGAACCGGATCAAACTTGGTGAGGATAGTAATATTAGTACCATCCATATAACGTGTGAATTTGGTCTCTAGCTCGGTCTCTAACTGTTTTCAAGTTAAGGTGATGCAAAAATAGTTGTTTACAATTTTCGAGGGCGGTAGGGGGCGTGGCCAAGATTTGAAATAAACTTGCACTGCGTACACTATAGACGTACTTTCATTCCAAATTTGGTGGCTCTAGCTCTTGTAGTTTAGAAGATCCAGGTGTTCATACAGACGGACGGACAGACGGACATCGCTATATCGTCTCGACTGTTGATGCTGATCAAAAATATATATACTTTATGGGGTCGAAAAAGCCTCCTTCTGCCTGTTACGCACATCTCGCTTCAGACAAACCTAATAGACCCCTCTACTCTTTTTTAGAGTACGAGGTCTAATAAGTCTTAAAGTATGCGAAAATAAAACAATTATAATAAATGGGGATCATAACAAAGTTAAGGTGGAATACGAGTGGGTAGTGTACGTCAAGGATCTGAATGTACCTGTGGACTCCTCAGTACTTTACAACAACATATAATTTCGTTCCTAAATTATTCTTTTCACTTTGTATACACAATTGCCACATATTCACTTGGGAGTTTGCAGTTTTATATGTATCACATAAGTAAATAAAAAATGTACATTTATATGTACATACATGCACAAATGAAAAAATTGGCGAAAAATACTTAAATTTTTAAGCATAAAAACACACAATTGTTGGAATTTATCTATAACAAAAAAAAGTAAATCCGCTCGACGAAAACCTAACCCGAGTCGATAACACTATTACACTTTTTGCATTACACTCTACAACCACTCCTCTATTCAGATAATCAAACAGTCCTGCGCGATGGATTTACCCAAAAGCTAAATTGATGTTGAAGCGCTTTTAATTTAAATTCATTAACTATTTGACGGTATACTTTTTTAAGAAAAAAAAGTACAAAATTACTGGACAAAAAGTTTTGTGCTACTCTATTCTACGGAATCCAAACTATGCATTAAATTCAAAAAAACGCGATAAGCGATTCGAGAAAACAGCGCCAAAAATCGCGACGAACCTTCTCATTGAATTTTTGAGAGCGAACAAATATACAAGTATGTTTAAGAAAAAATCAATACTAATGCGCAATAAAAGCACATGAAAACACTGTTCGTGAATTTACAGAGTTGAGTCTGGGTAATCATTGATTTTATTATTCTTTGCTTTTAAAAACAATGTAAGAAGAATAATTCCCAAAAACAGATTCACCAAAATAGAAAAGAATGTATAAGCATGTGATTAAGAATAGTATGCTTATTATATTACCTGCAAATCATACTTACAGTATTTTTCTGTGTGAGTTCTATTGAGATAGTTTAGTATACACCGATTCTGGCTTAAACAAGTTAGAAAGGCTACAGTCGAGCGAGTCGACTATAAAAGGCCCCGTACTCATAGTAGTGCGAATTTTTCCATACAACCAAGAAAAAGAAGACGAACCAGATTAATACCTAGCTTATATACATACATATGTGCTTACGTAAATGTATACATAATCAAATTACCTACATGGCTTGTTTTAAAATTATTTTTTTCGTAAAAATAAACCTCGTATTATAATTAGGAACTAATATATTTATTTAAAATTGAAATTTAGACAAGAAAGAAAAGTTCAGTCCAGTACGCCTGACAGTATAATACTCTCTGCATTTTATTCCCGAATTTATTATTATATTAATAAATCGGTATGGGGGTATTACTATTGAAAATATTTACAGTAAAACACTATGAAACAAAAATATCTGTTTGGAAACATACATACATTTGACATTATATGTATGCACATACATATGTATGTATGCATACATATATAATACACAAACCATTGGTCGGCACGGCCAGCACTGGCGGGAAGCGCTGCCGCTACACAAGCAGCGTAAACGTTCGTTCATATGTTTGTATGTTCTGTTTCTCGTGCACACATGCATTGACATTGCGTTTAACTATAGAATTTGTTCATAGTCCGATTTATATGCAACATTCAAGATAGTTTTATATAGTTTGTCTCCAAACGAGTTTGAAATTATAATATTGTATGATAAGAAGAAATAACCTAAAATCCTAAACAGCCTGCAAATTCAAAAATTGTTTTATATCTTTTCAGAATAGGGGTCGAGGCAGCCCAAAAGTTGTATTAACATTGCATTTATGCCTTCGCTAGGAGCCTTCGTACCGAAATTGGTATTCCTAAGAGACATAGTTACTGAGACATTCGTCAAAAAAATTTATTTATTTCGAAGTGACCATAGTTTTTTACAATATGCGGGAGCGGTAAGGGGCGTGGCAAAAATTTTAAATAAACTTGATCTGCTCGTGAAGAGGACGGACTTTCATTCCAAATGTTGTGGTTCTAGCTCCTGTAGTTTAGAAGATCCAACTGTGTATATCGTCTCTGCTGTTGATGGTGATCAAGAATATATATACTTTTTGGGGTCTGCCGTGCCTCCTTCTCCCTGTTACATACATTTCAACGAAGCTCCACTTAAATTTTTGCCACGCCTCCTACCGCCCCTGCAAATTTTAAAAACATTTTCATAACCCCATAACTTGGAAACTATTATAGCTATCGCGACCAAATTCACATATTATCTGTATGGTATTGTTTTTGTAAAAAACAATTTTCACATCGCCATTACTTGAAAACGACTAAATTTAGAGACACCAAATTCAGACATTATGTGTATGGTATTATTATAATTATCTTCACCAAATTTGATCAGGAACGGACAAATATAGCCTATAGCTCCCGCTTTAGAAAGAGTACGGGGTCTTTGTTACTTCTTTATTTATTAAGTAGAAACTATATTCGTATGCAATTAGCTGAAATGGTCATGGTTGTGGTAGTGCGGTCAAGTAAATACTAGTACATGCGTAGGGCGCAGATTCGAGTCCCAGTACGGTGAAATAAAAATATTAACTTAATTCAGATATGTTTATAATTATTAAAGTTTTCTGAACATTAGTACATCTGTACTATACATTATCTGTATCTGTACATTAGCTGACAATTTCTGACAGGGTATCCTACTGTCGAGAGTGCCCGAATTTGTTTCCTTGTTAAATATTGCTTCATTATTCCTCCCGCTTAAGCTGAATAAATAACCCCAACAATTACATGATGTCTTTTCGAATCTGACCCGATCGACATTTAAGAAACAAATTCGAGCTAATGCCTGGAATCTTCAGCTTAGCCAGACTAAACTTTATTCATCGTTTCATATAAATAAACCATTTTCATATCTCTCAGTTGTAGCTTATGATTGCCGCCAGCTCGGCCAAACCAAGTTGCGACTCGATGTGGCTAAGTGAACGCTTTGCTGACTATCAACATAATTAAGTCAGCAATTATATTGGCAACATCGCGAGAATATCCTTGCGGATTTCGAGTACTTTACTGTTTATATTTAGTTACCTTTCAGCACACTGCAAATAAATCTGCATTAATTTACTAATAAGTCGTGCACAACAACAACCTCCGCATGTGGGACTGCAGAAAATTTTCCGATACTCTAATGCTTTCGGCAGCTTTCCGATCGAGCTCGGCCTGCTGTCACCGTTGAAGTCAGAAAAGTTCCAGTAAATCTTAAGCGGTAAAAGCTTAAAAACTGCGATTTTTAACTTTATATTTTAACGAAGGCTCTTCTCGTGTCATGCATCTCACTAATAACGAAAGTTTCCCCACTTCCGCTTCTGTCATACATTCTTTGCATAAAGTGATGCCTATGTTTTTTAATACTGGAAAATTCGCTTGTATTACTTATTTGCGAGATTCTTGCAAGGCTAAAAATGATCGTGGGGAAGCTCTTTACGAGCGTATGCTTAACTTGAGCCACAGTTGAGAACTCAGGGTAAATGGCTTTTACATGTTTCCGTTAAAGACATCTGCTTTGGTCGGTAAAGTTTAAAACATCCCGACTTTTCTCGCCAACCAGTAAAAGAAAGAAGTTTTTCTGAAGCAGTGTACAGGCTTTTCAATTGTCTTCTTAGTAGAGGCTAAAGACATCTTGCTATAGACAGTTGACACTTTTGACGATTGACTAATTATTTCGAACTTCGCCAAAAGACGCCAAAAGACATCAGCTACGTGATTCATTGAAGGGATAAGTCTCCAACAATGCTTCCTTTTAGGCTGATAGATAAGTCAAACACGAATACAGAAAGTTTATCTTGAATAAAACATGACTCCATTGACTGAACTATTTCATTTAAATCAGCTCATTCCTCTCAGATCCTTGGCCTGGTCTGCATCAGTATTCTGATGACCTTTTCTTAGGGTTGTTGCTTGCCTGCGGTCTACTTACTGTCTTCTAGAACTCTGGTGAAATTAGTAACAGAAGCGTTCCATCGTGTTTGGCCTTAACCTGCTGATGGCAAATATCGAACAAGTTACGTCGCAACCCAGAAACTCTTAAGGCATTTTAACTAAAATGTTTTGCCTTAACTCGGATCTTATTTAAAGGTCATTTTCGTTTTCTTCGTCCTGAAGTTGTACCTGAAAATTATTTTGACCCTATTCTCGAACTTTTCCTAACTTAACCCATTCACCTTCATCTTCCTCTTCCAAGTGGTTGCTTTAGCAAAGAGACTGTTTCTTTTCTGAATCAGTTTATTTTTACTGCTGACTGTTCTTTACTATACAGCACGAATGATATTAACATTGCTGTCGAGTATTTTTACAACATTTTAAATTCTCTAATGTCTGTGTGTCTCATAGTGTTGTAACTTCCTTTTCATGTAAAACTACTTAGTTCTCACTTAGATTATCAAACTTAAAAAATAAAAAGTTTAAATGTTTTAAAAAGTTTAAGTAGACAGATTCTAGCTAGGAATTTTTAAAATATTCCATCAAGTTTCATACATCATATTTCCACGAGTGTTAATAAAGCCAAGGGCATTCTTGTATTTATGAAACTCTGCTCTAAGGAATTTTATGATCCCTTCGGCACCAAACTACTTTACAAATCCCAAGTCCCGCCCATTCTTGAATATTGTTCTCTGGTTTCCTTAGCTTGCTCATAGTTAAGTTTTAGTTGAGTCATTGCAGAAGCTGTTTTTACTCTTCGCGTTTCGAGGACTTAACTGGCACCCTAATCTTTGCCTTCCATCTTACACCAACAGACTCTTGCATCTGAATCTTCATTCCCTTACTAATCGTAGGAGAGTTCTTGAAGTTATTTTCTTGCATTAATTAACAGTCCGAGATGTCTGCTCACCTTCTCTTTTAGAACGCCTTGAATTCAATATTCCTTCTAGGGCAACCAGGTACTGCATCTCTTCATTTCTTTCTACATGCACTACTGACTACGCTTTGCACAACCATTTTCGAGTATTATGCGCTAATTATGATGAACACTACAGATTAATTGAAACATCTCTCTCTCTCTCTCTCTCTCTATCTCTTTTTCTCCCACCTTAAAGTTTCTCTAAACAGCCAACATCGTTATATATGTAAGGATGACGACTCTGCCGGATTTTTAAATAAAAGTTCTTTCTCTTAACTCAGAGATCTTTCGTTATCGGTTTGGCTAAATTTTGTATTGACATGGTTCGGTTTTTCCCAACCCTTTCAACAAATGTTGGATAATTTTTTATTCTCAGATTAATTGAATAACTAATTAACTTATTTTTATACCCTGTGAGGGTTTGTTCAAACAAGCTTTCACCGTCTGTCCGTCTGTATGAATGCTAGGATTTCCGAAATGGCAAAAGCTAGAAACACCGAATTTGGGACACAGATTTGTAGTGAACCAGTGGTGACTCTTTCTCACTAGAGAGCGGGAATTTCTTTCTCCTGTAACCGCCTAATGAGTTTTGCTACCGAGCAGGTCACTGGGTATTAGAAGGCTGAAGGCGGGCGTGCACTTATAAACCGGCTCCATAGGAGGATAGCTCGACGGATGGGGTGGGGTTCTTGCCTCGTCTTCTGATACGTCACAAAAAAAACAAAGAAAGAGAAGTGCACTGTCGGATATACTACTATGATATGAAACAAAATATATGAAATAAAAATATCTTCCCCAAAAAAAACAACAACTCCAGACTCTTGTATAAAAAGATTTGGGAAATGCTTTGCTGTTGGACGCATTTCCCTTCTTTACCCTCCCTACCTAGGCAGTATACATAATAGTCTGACATTACTGCCCCTATACAAGGCCTAAAATCAAGAGTTACTGTGGATTAAGGATGGACATTATGTAGGTGACGACTTAAATTATTTATTTACAAATCCATGATTACTCAAACAATTTTTCCAAATATAAATATTTCATTTTAAATTCAAAAACAAAGATTCTCATGAAACTATAATTCTCGACAAAATTCATTTTAGCAAGATTCCACGACACAAAAATAACAATAATAATTTCTTTCCATTGGGGCTTGCAAAACCACCAACCATTTTTCATTTAAATAAAAAAAAAAAGGATATACGCTTTTAATTCAACATCTTACTCAGACAGTTTCCTTGTGCTGCTTCCGAAGGGCCCGACGAATGCGTAGTAGCTGTTGGGTTATGTTGAAATCATTTACCTATATTAAGAAATATTTTAGTATTGTTTCACAAAATCTTGCTTAAATGGCACAAAGATAAATAAAAGAATATATTTTAAATTTCATTATTTTAAACTACAGATTTATAAAATTCATTTTATTTGTGCGCTAGACGCACTACAAACCGGCTTGCTGAATTGTATTTCGCATGCTCTTTGACGATGTAGCTACTGACGATGCAGTTACACAACAGATGTGCAGCGACGGCGATCCGTACAGTTGACGAATTTAAAGATTAGGTTTGGCACAAGTTTATAATTCCTTCCAAAGTCTAGCGAAAGGCTGAATATATTCGTTTAAGGGTGTGCGTTGGCGGAATACTTCAGATCAGGCTTCAAGCGAGGTTATGTGCAACTTGGTGTATATTAAACCAAGGTGGGCGACAGTCCAGACATTAATTTTTCCGGGTACGAAAATTTAAAGCAGCGCTTTAAAACCAGTGTGGACTTAACTTTTGACAGAGCCTCCGATCTGCGAGCTGGCCGCTACGCACAATAGAATCGGGGCTCTGTAAATCGGATTCTGTTTAAAACAAACTAATTAGTTCACGTAACTTCCTTAAACACAAAAAATATCACCTTTTCCAATAAAATTTAGTAAACGAATAATTAATTCGTTTGCACGAACTGAATTCCACTTTTTCTTATTTTTTTCTCCGTTAAAATAACTTTTAAGTTAGTTGCCACTTTTCGTTTTCTCTGTGGACTTTAACTACAAGCTTTAATGTGAACACTTAAGTCACTCATGCAATTGCACTGTACCCAAAAAGAAGAAAGCTTTTAAGCCGCTGTTCTATTTAATACATTTAGACGTTGATGTACTAACGAGACAGTACATTCAAGTGGTCCAACAACACCAAGCAACGTGCTTGTTAACGCACGGAACCCTGCAAATAATGCAACCACCTCCCGCCCAACCGACCGAGAGGCACACCGCATAACGTACGGCTAACGAAAAACGCGAAACGGATTTATTAGTAAAAAAAACGATTACAATATAATAAAAATACATTACAATATGACATAACATTACAATACGACAAAATATATAATAATATATTTATGTAAACTATATTAATTAAGATCTAGACAGGTGAGAAAGAATAGAATCTCTAATGAAAGGGATAGAAGTAGAACTACCTACAACTCGAGAAAGTTTGTTGTAGTTACTACACAAGATTCGGAAAGGGTTATGGACAGCAAAGTTAGTAGTACAGGGTTGAAGAGAAAGGGGAAGAAAGTTTCTAGTGGGTCTGATCGGCACAGCGAAATTAATCTGGCTAATTAATTCAGCGGAATCAATTTCGCCGTTGATTAGTTTGTGTAAGAAAATTACACCGAGCACTGTCCTACGATCAGACAAAGAAGGAAGATTTAATAGCAGAAGTCTACTACGATAAGATGGCAAGCGTATGTTAGTATTCCAGTTAAGGGCCCTTAGGGCAAAAAGAAGGAATTGTTTTTGTACTGATTCTATTCTGTCTTGATGAATCCTGTATTGGGGAGACCAAATACAAGATCCATATTCAAGAATAGGACGTACCAAGGTGGTGAAAAGTGTTTTTGTTAAATAGGGATCGTTAAATTCTTTCGACCAGCGCTTTATGAAACCCAGGACACCAAAGCACGGTTAGTAATTGACAAAACATATATGACGTCAGTTTGCAATTTTTTATCAAAGCCCTGCAAAACGAATGATGTAAACTCTAACAGGTTAGTGGTAGTGGATCTATGTTTCACAAACCCATGCTGGCAGGGTGAAATCATAGATCTACAGAAATGTTGCAGTTGAGAAGTTATTAATTTCTCAAATGTCTTGGGAATAGCAGACAACTTGGAAATACCTCTATAGTTGCAGACATTAGATTTGTTTCCTTTTTTGTGAAGAGGAATAATGTAAGATGATTTCCAAACTTCCGGGAAACAGCATGATTCAACAGACAATGTAAATAGTTTATACAGGGGCTTTAAAAGGCCGTCAGCACAGTTTCTAAGCACACAGCCTGCGACTCCGTCTGGCCCATGTGAAAAGACAGGTTTAATAGCTTTTAGATTAAGTAAAAGCGAGCTTTCAGTGATTACTGGCGCGAAATTACAATTAAAAGAATTTACACGATAAGGGTAAGGTGAATTAGAAATATAATCCTGCACACTGTAAGTGGTTTGGAAAAAATTGGCAAATAAGTCGGCGATAGCTTGATCTGAGTTAGCAGTTTCTCTCTCAAAGACTACACTAGATGGAAGCGTTGATGATTTACGCTTCGAATTAACGAAGTTATAAAACCGTCTAGGATCTCTTCGTAACTGTTGCCCACAGTCAGTAAGGTATTCCTTATAGCAACGGTCATTCAAGACAGAGAAATCATTTCGTGCAATCAGATAGCGAGAGAGATACAGGGAAGAGCCAGTTTCCCTGAATCTCTTATAAAGTCTCGACTTCCTATTTTAAGCAATGTTAACTCGCGGGTAAACCAAACAGGTTTGTTGGACCTAGTTGGCACACGAACCGGAACACAGACATCAAGTAGGGAATTCAAAGTATAATAAAATATTGTGATTGCACTATCCATATCTCTGCACATGAACAGCTGGGACCAGTCAGTCTCAGATAACAGTTCATTTAACCTGTTAAAATCGGTTTTCTGAAACTGGCGAGAACGCTTAGTAGATTTACTATTAGTACTGGTCAACTTAACAGGTAAATCAATCAATACCTCCAAAGTCGGATGATAAGGATCTTCAGGATTAGATAAGGGAGTGATACGGGAAACAGAAAAGCAGGATGGATCCAAAACAAAAATCAAATCGAGCATTCTATTTAATGAGTTTGGGATAGAATTGATCTGAAACAATGAAATCCCAAACAGACCATCAAAAAAATCGAGTTGGGTCGTAGGGATCAACACGGCAGAGTCAGGACACGAAGTCCATGTAGTTCCTGCAATATTAAAATCGCCAAGAACTACAAGAAAATCACGATCGGATAGCATAGAGGAGACTGATTTAATAGCTGAATAATGTAATGAATAGAGAGAAGAGTCAGAAGATGGAGGAATATAGGAACAAGTTATGAAAACACTAATGTTATTTAGGCAAAACTTAATAGCAACAAATTCAATATCTATAGAGCCATCGATTGTTACTTCTTCAGAGGATAAGTTAACATCAACGGCAATAAGCACACCACCACCGCGGCGAGATGTACGATCTTTCCTATAGATAGAGAATTTATTGGATAGAATTTCAGAGTTTAGAATATCGGGCCTTAACCATGTTTCGGAAAAGGCGACGACTTGAAGATGAAATGACAGACTATTTAAATAGATATTACTTAGCTTACTACAAAGACCTCTAACATTTTGATAGGCAAATGAGAGGGACGAAGTTAGTTTTTTTCGGCATCAGAGGTCGAAACAGGTTTGAGAGGCAGTGCAATCGGAGTCCGATTTCTTTTCTTCGCTGTATATTCTTTTATTATTAGGTGGTCCGGCCAAAATTCTTTACAGCAAATTGTGCTGAAATATTTGGCAGGAACACTTACTTTAAAAGACGAAATTTCCCGAAGATACGAGAACTGGAATTTTTCCACCGTAATGTTGGCTTCTGATTTAGCCTGAATAAAGGCCTTGACATCATCCGATGTGGTATCAGGGGCAAGCCTGGAAACAAATATTTGCTTTTTTGGCGGAACTCCTACAAGAGTCTTTTTATTAGACATTGTAGTTACTTCCGTGGAAGCGACCGCAGTGATTGACTCAATAATTGGTTCATTAACTGCAACATGGTTGACAGCCAACGAATCAGAAACTAATACTTCGGGGATTGTAGGGATAACTTCAGTGGGTAGAGTAAAATTGTCATCCCTACTAACTACTACATTAGGAGATGGGGATGAAAAATTGATTAAGGAAGGTGCGGACAAAGGTGCGGACAAAGTGGGAGGACAAAGCTGTGGAGGGGCCGAAAGTTCATTAGGGCCGATCGACAACCTAAAGTTGGCCTTTTTACGCTTTGGAGAATCATGCAAGACTTTTAAATCTTTGAATTCTTTATCCAAAGCTGTGAAACTATCAGACAGACTTTTAAATCTGCCAAATAGGTCACCAAAGCCTCTTTTAGTGTGTCTCATGAAGCTCATCATATCCCTTTCGACATCCCTACAAGCTTCGCATGTCCACTTTAAACCTGATTTAGACTCGATCAGGTCAATAATTCGGCCGTTGAGGCCTGCACATTTTTCATGTGAAACATTTTCACATAGCCAGCAGCAAACAAAACCCACCTTAACGTTTGTTCGAACCTGGCAATTAGTATTGTAGCAGACGTACATGTTGATTCAAATTGAGTGTTAATACAAAACGAAACAAGAATATAATAATAAAAAAAAAATATATATACGCTGAAGCTAAACAAGCACTGTAACTAAAATTAGTAGGAAATTAAAATAGTAGGCAATATTGGGTTAATTTGCAAGCTACTGATGTTTACATACAAAGTTTATGCACAAAACAAATTATGCGGCGACCGAAAAAAAGAAAACAAACGGAATTACCGGCCAACACCAAAAACAAGATAAAAGAGCGCGGTAGATGAGAGCGCGGCGAGAGCGTAAATAAAGAAGAGAGCACGAAGATAGCAGCGAGATAAATTCTACACGAACAAAATGTTAGCGCAAGCAACGGCGTAAAATTACAAGAACAATTTCACAGGCGCAAAAATAAGTAAACAGAAATGTTTGGCTGTGAAATTGTTTTTGTCTTTGAACACAAAGTTATTTAAAATTGGCTTTTTAGTTATTAAAACAACGTGTTTAAACACAACCGATGTCTAACACAAAGTTACAAAGGGATTATTAAGGCAGAAATATTAAACAAAATTAAGTGTTTAAGCGAGGAAAACTTGGAAATAGATAGAAGCGATTAAAAACACGTCCGTCAGCGAAAGCGAGTCGAAGCGAATAGCCCAGCTTTCTGCGCACGACACCAATTATCTTCAGCAAAACCGCATTTTCCTTTTATTTTTGCCCATAACCCAAAAAATATTTCAAAATGTGGGGAGGGAGGTCATTTTAATATTCACCTTTTTTTTTAACCTAACTTTAATTTTTTTTTTTTTTTATTTATTTTAAATGAGCCCACATAACCAAAAACCTAAAAACCTCCCCCTTAAAAAAAAAAAACTGTTCTCACTTAGCCGAGTCTCGATCCAAATTTAAACCTACACCTAAGTCAAGACTCAAACCAAGTTTAAAGTTGTGCTCAAAATTCGACTGCACACTACAGATTCCTATAATGTAATGCAGGTAGATCCACTTAAATTTTTGCCACGCCCCATACCGCCCCCACAAATTGTAAAAAACATTTTCATAACCCCATAACTTGGAAACTATTATAGCTATCGCGACCAAAATCACAATCACATCGGACAGCTATATCCTATAGCTTCCATAGGGCAAATCGGACAAAAAAGGGTAATTTGTACGAATAGACGGTGTAAACTAGATACACTTTATTTGGGACACAGACTTTTGTCATGAAAAGGCAGATCAAGTTTTTTTTAGATTTTTAAAACCACTTCCCCTTCACGTAAGAAACAAACAAAAATTTTATTAGCATTTGTAATCTTCAGTATATGCAAGCGAGACAGAGCATGCGATATTGAGCGGTTTTGCTTCTTCTTGCCTTGTTTTGTTTTGATTCATCTATCGTTACCAGTCATTTATAGTTCATTTGAGTGATTTTTACACCCTTGCAGAACTGTTTCTATGCGAACTAGTCTCTCAGTTTCAAAGCTATTTTGATGAAACTTGTTACAGATGTGTATTCTCTCTGCAGGCAGTTCATATGTTAAAATCGGCCGGATCGGATGACTATATCATATTGCTCCCATAGGAACAACCGGTTCAAAGGCTTCGGATGAAAATTTTTAGTGTATATTGATCGATTTCAGCCAAATGCACCCAGTTCACATAAGGTATCATTCCCAAAATTCTAACCCGATTTCCACCAAATCGGACTACAATATCATATCGCTGCCATAGAAACAATCGGTTCAAAGGCTTAGGATGAAAATGTTTAGTGTATATTGATCGATTTCAGCCAAATTCACGCAATACTCTTTTGCTATTATTCCCTTTATACTGACCAAATCTCATCTAAATCGGCGCGGATTTCTCACAGGGTATTTTATGGTCGGGAGAGCCCGACTATACTTTTCTTCTTGTTTTACTTTTAGTTCATAGAAATTTTAAAATTAATTTTTAATCAAAATACAATTATTACTTTTAACTATATACATATAACTTAATTAATAGGTTAAACTCTCTCGACTATCCACTATGTTTGGGTAAATACATAAAATATAGTGTATTACATTATTTATTTTTTCACTTTAATCATGAAGACACAAGCATGTCTGTTTTGTTTACAGTTCCTTTATTTTATCTCTCTGTTCTCTATCAATTTGATCGTACAGCTAAAGACCGGAAGAGGAGCGGTCCGCTTATGTATACATACATGTTGACACATATGTATAAAGGCTGGTGAAGAGTCGCCGCGGAGAGAGGAAGTATTATGTTATTATTTGATTAAGTGTATTCCAATATTTTTTTTTACCTTGCAATATTCAATAGACAGACGCGCCAGTCCGAAAGTGGCCATTTCACTCCTTTTTTGTACCAGATATTAACTTAACACCGATATAACAACAAAAAAGAAAAGTACAGTCGAGCACGCCCGACCGTATAATACTATAAAGTTCTTAAGTACATACGTAATACATAATACTGTGTACAAACCTTGTTTAAATAAAGATTTTGTTATATGCTTAACTTTCTTGATTGTAGTCGGATTTTTATGGATTTTTCAGGATAGTTTTAAATAATTTGTAAAAAATAAATCATTTTGTGCATAGTATAAGAATTTTGCAAGGTAGAAACACTTTCCGTTAATGCATGAGTTCAGTGGCCTTATCACAATTGGCAAGTTGCGGTAACATGATACTTGGCTATGCTATGTCAGCGTCATCACTTATGCTGAGTCGGCTTGCCGACTGTAGCTTTGTAGTTTCTAGCTTATGGGTTCACTTTTTCAGGTTAAGCTTTAAATTCATTTTTGTACCACAATTTAGTTCTGTATTTGATGTTGACAATAAACTTATACTACTCCGACGCGCTGCAATTGTTGCAAATTATATTACATTACTAAGGCACAAGGCTAGTAAGCAGCAACAGCGGCTAGGTGAAGCCCTCAAACGTAAACATCATAAGAATATATAACTATTGTCAGATGACACAGATACCCAACATCGCTGAACCGAGGGGCGTAATAATTCCACAGCGCAGATCAGCTCATTAAAATTGACTGGGGCCCAACTGGATAAAAAATCAAACACAAAACTAGATTTATCAAATGTTAAATGCCTAAAATTATGTGGCTTAGGTTAGGTTAGGCCGGACGCTCCTCAAGGGGGCAATGCATAGGCCAAATGGGGGCCTCTATTGGTCCGGTTGCATAGGAATTTTGACTGCCCATCTGCAGATCTCCTTGAGTGTCCTTTCCATAATGGCGCTGAAAGTTATAAGCCGAATTTCCGTGATAAGTGTGATTTTGTCATCCGTGTAGACAGTTATTTTTTGGGCTCCACTGTCAACCCTCTTGATTAGGTCATCCACCACTAGGTTCCACAGGAAAAGGGATAGGATTCCACACTGTGGGGTGCAGCTATTCACACTTCTGGAAACTGTGGCTGCTCTCAAGTCCGATCGCACTCTTCTATAGCTTGGAGGGTTATAGATCCACTGTGTGACGGTTGGATGGGATTCGATTGATGCTAGCCTAGCAATGATGGCTTCAGTGCTCACGTTGTTAAACGCGCCTGAGAAGTCTACAAAGGTACTAAGTGCGTATTCTTTGTGGTTAAAGGGCCTTTCTATGGAGGCCACCAGTGAAATCAGTGTAGTTTCCACCGACTTCCTTTCTGTGTACGCATTCTGGTTGGTTGCCAATCATTTTCCGACATTACTTACTTTAATGTGGAGATCCAGCAGCTTCTCCATGGTTTTTAGCAGAAAGGATGTGAGACTTATTGGCCCAAAGTACTTTGGACTGCTATTACTGCATTTTCCTTCTTTGGGTAGGAATGCCACCCTTGCAGATCTTCATTTGGTAGGAATGTGGCCCGTGAATATCTTAAGCAGCCATGGAGTGATCACATTCTTTGAGGTCTGTAACAAGGCCGGAATGATACGGTTTAGGCCGGTATTCTTTATACTCGTAAAGGAGTCAATGGCCCATCCTGTCTTATGTGCTGTCAAAATTTCCGTTGGGAGTTGGTAGTCACCACACGGGATATTGTGTTGCCCCGTAGTATTAGGTATCTCAGAGCACGCTGGAAAGTGAGTGGACATTAGAGCTTTAAAAGATTCCTAATTCCTTACCGTCCAGGCACCATCGGCCAGTGTAAGTTGACTTTGGATCGAAGGCTGTTTGGACATCACCTGCTTGCGAAGCTCACCCCAGTTCGTATTCCGTGCATTTCTAAATTGCTTG
Source organism: Drosophila cardini (assembly GCA_018903735.1). Classification (NCBI taxonomy): domain Eukaryota; kingdom Metazoa; phylum Arthropoda; class Insecta; order Diptera; family Drosophilidae; genus Drosophila; species Drosophila cardini. Next base: position 707,492 of record JAEIGM010000031.1, read on the forward strand.
TGTTCGAGACTGCTGTTGAAGCTGCACTCGAACTGTATTAGTTTATGGTCTGAGAAGAATGGTATTTCAAGCACCCGCCATTGCGATACGTTTGTACCTGATACGAGCGTAAGGTCAAGTACATTAGTGGATGTGGGACCTACTTACGTGTGTACTTCACCCGTGTTGGCCATACTAAACTTAGAATTAAGTAGGAAATCAAGAAGAGACTTACCTCTGTTGTTAGTAATGGGAGATCCCCATACGCAATGGTGGGCGTTGGCATCTGTCGTGTTCCATATAGCAGGGTGCCTCTCGCTTTCCAGAATCATAACTGCTAGATAATCAGTGCAGTATTTAGACATTATATAAGCATATATGCCTCTTCATACAAGTACGGCGGCTCTCGTTCTGCTTACCGTTGCTACGTAGAATGTGTTGTGGTTGGACGACCTTAGTCCCGCCACTGTATTGCCTGCTGCAATCCATGGCTCTTGAACTAAGGCCACATCAGCGGGCCCGCAGCGATTCAGTTAACGCAATACATTGTGACCTACCAAAACTGGCCAGCACACAACACGATTTAGTACAACATTTCAAAGCGACTAAATTCTGTCGTTGCAAAAGTTTGGTCACAGACATTAATAACAAAAACAAACAGGTAGAAATTGTAAATACCGAGCACAATCGAGCGCAAAAGGCCACTCAGGAAAACACCAAATGGATAATCCGCGATTACTATTTCCCGAAAATGGCAAAGTTACCCAGTGAGGTGGTAATATATTGTAAAATATTTACACAAGCAAAACATGATAGACATCCCAAGAAACAAACGCTTGAAGTAACACCGATTCCGTCATATGCTGGGGAAATGCTTCACATTGACATATATGTTTAATAGATAAAAACTAGTTCTTACTTGCGTTTATAAGTTCGCAAAAATCGGTGTTGTACAACCTCTAGCGTCTCGCACGATAATGGACGTAAATGCGCCCAAAACTCAACTCCTCAATTTAGTTTCTGAAACAAATTATATATATTGCGACAATGAAGCCGCCCACAATTCAAAAACCATCAAGTCAAGCAGACCTAGGCACGCCTATTCTTATTAAGGAGAGGGTGGTCCATAAGGCCAACGTCAGATAAAAATTTAACATTGGCTAAAATTGCGTAGGTGTAGATTGACGCACGTTAACTTACTCCCTGTTTTTTAATCTCACTCGACAAAGGTTAAAAGTTTTGGTACTATATGATGAACACCATGGCACACGGTCGGATCATTGACAACTTGCACGCCATGTACATACCGATAGTGGATGAAGATGTATTGGTATGTGAGAAACGTGTTTTTTTGAGACACTTGAGTAACTTAATCGCGGATTTATTTCCTAAATCGCACCTTTGAATTTGAGTTTGAATTTCTTTTGGACTACCCTTAAAGTAAAAGTGGGTACTCCGGATGCTTCCGATTTTCAGATAAGGGGGTCAGAATTCGAGTTGATTACTGCAAGCGTAAGCAAGTGATAATCAACTGCAACACTCAGAAGCAAATTCATGAACTTACCGACACGGTTCACCAAATTCTAAAAGCAAACAAAAAAGGATGTTATAGTCGCCTTGCGACTTTAGGATACGCGTTACTCAGTTTTATTATATTATTAACAATGGGATATGATAATAATAATAGTACCATCGTTTAGGCAATCGACCCTAGTGAGTCTATTTCAGATGGCTTGGGAAACAGAAAATTTTCTTACAAATTCATGTTTACAGAAAATTTTTGACCGATCAGCCCTATGGGAGCTATACGATATAGTTGTCCGATTTAGATGAAACTTGGTCAGTAGGTTTATATTATTGACAAATATATTCTGTGTGAGTTGCACTTAGATTGCTTGACCAACACAGAAGTTATTCACATAAATTCATATTTGGAGCGTGTATTTGACCGATTATCACTATGGGAGCTATATGATATAGTTGTCCGATTTTGATCAAACTTGGTCAGTATATGTACTCCCCAAACGTGTACTTTCTGTGTCAAGTTGGCTTAAATAGCATTGCTAACAAAAACGTTTTCTATATTAAAACATGCTATTTTAAACCTGTTTTTACCTTTGTATGAACATAGAACGCCCTAAAGTCGACGTGTCAAAAAAAAAAAAAAAACTTGCACTGCTTGGGCATTTTATCTTTCATTTGCGACCTTTCGGGACTTTCTAGCTCTTATACTGAGATCCTTTTGTTCACACAGACGGACAGACGAACGGACCTACAGACAGACATGGCTATATCGACTCGGTTAGTCTTGCTGATCAAGAATATATATACTTTACCTGATCTGTCATAAATCCGTCTCCCTCTTACATACATTTCAACGATTACAATATACCCTTTTTACTCTACGGGTAACGGGTATAAAAACTCCAGTCCGAGAAAATTGTTCATATAATTATAACCTATCCAGGTCAGCACAGGCTCGCCGCTTCTAAGCATCAGCAGCCACTACCCTGTATTACCACAACTCCGCCGTTTAAATAATGAAAATAAACAAGTCATTCAACAACTCCGGCGACCAAACCATTCAATACCTGGGTCATAACTGCGATTGCGCTCAGTATTTTCCCCAGTAGCTACATCGTCCTCAGGCCACTTCTGAAGAAAAGACGAGCTTTAAGGGATATAGAGAAAGCCATCTATAAATATAAAGTGACCGGAGACGGTCAAAAACTTGAGGTGATATCTACACATAAGTTTGCACATAAATAATTTTGTACATTGCATAAGAATTTTGCAAGGTATGAACCGTTGACTACAAACACTTTTGCTGCCGCATGATCATAATTGGTTAGTTGTGGTAACATGAAACTTAAATATGCTGCAAGTGTCAGTGTTATCACTTCTGCTGAGTCTTGCCGACTGTAGTTTTATAGTCTGTAGCAGATGGCTTTAGTTTTTTAGGTTAAGTTTTAAATTCATTTTTGTACCACAGATTAGTTTTGTATTTGAAGTTGACAATAAACTTACCATTCTCCGACGCGCTGCCATTAAAATCAATTGTTATAAATTACATAACATTACTAAGCCACAAGGCTAGTAAGCAGCAAAGGGGACAAAGTAAAGTCCTCCAACGTAATCATCTTAAGAAAACATAACTGCTATCTACAGATCCCAACATTGCTAAACCGAGTGGCGTAATAAAGCCACATAGCGGACCAGCTCAGTAAAATTCACTAACACACAAGATTCGTGAAAAGAAAAATCTATAAGTACACCTAGACTAATGCTTCATAAAGGAAAAAATAATCTATTCAAAACATGACTGATAACAAGATAGAAAAAAACAGTCGAACACGCCCGACCGTATAATACGTTTTGCATTTTATTCCCTATTATTTGATTAAATTATTTAAATCGATTTCCGTGTATTGGAATAGATAGTTCCTGCAGTAAAAGACATTGAAACAAAACATTTGACATTATTATATTGTATGGTTATATATAATATACAGGGTAGGCCATTTAAAGCGGGCCCATTTGTTTCTGAAAAAAAAAAAACATTGAAAAATACATTTTTGTATGTGTTGATATGAAAAATTATTTATTTTGATTCAAGGAGATTTGTTCCAGCTAGTTTTTTGAAAATTATATCCTGGCCTTGATGGCCAAATGTAACCTTTTTTTCGGCGTTTTCCATTGTTTTGGCTAATATTTCGGCCGGTATGGCGGTGATTTCGCCAGAGTCGTTGGCTTGTTGATGTATACCTTGGATTTCAGATAACCCCTCAAATAAAAGTCCGGTGTCGTTAAATCTGGTGATCTCGGTGGCCACGGAAAATCACCATTTTTCGAAATCAACCTTTCAGGGAACAATGGCTTCAAAAAATCAATTGTAGCGCGTGTGGCATGTAGCCCCGTCCTGTTGGAACCAGTAGCCTTCCATGTCATTTTCTTCGATGATTGGCATAGCAAAATCGCGTATCATGGCACGATAACGCTCTCCATTGATGGTGACAGGGGCTCCATTTTCATTGCTAGATAATCAGTGCAGTATTTAGACATTATATAAGCATATATGCCTCTTCATACAAGTACGGCGGCTCTCGTTCTGCTTACCGTTGCTACGTAGAATGTGTTGTGGTTGGACGACCTTAGTCCCGCCACTGTATTGCCTGCTGCAATCCATGGCTCTTGAACTAAGGCCACATCAGCGGGCCCGCAGCGATTCAGTTAACGCAATACATTGTGACCTACCAAAACTGGCCAGCACACAACACGATTTAGTACAACATTTCAAAGCGACTAAATTCTGTCGTTGCAAAGTTTGGTCACAGACATTAATAACAAAAACAAACAGGTAGAAATTGTAAATACCGAGCACAATCGAGCGCAAAAGGCCACTCAGGAAAACACCAAATGGATAATCCGCGATTACTATTTCCCGAAAATGGCAAAGTTACCCAGTGAGGTGGTAATATATTGTAAAATATTTACACAAGCAAAACATGATAGACATCCCAAGAAACAAACGCTTAAAGTAACACCGATTCCGTCATATGCTGGGGAGATGCTTCACATTGACATATATGTTTAATAGATAAAAACTAGTTCTTACTTGCGTTTATAAGTTCGCAAAAATCGGTGTTGTACAACCTCTAGCGTCTCGCACGATAATGGACGTAAATGCGCCCAAAACTCAACTCCTCAATTTAGTTTCTGAAACAAATTATATATATTGCGACAATGAAGCCGCCCACAATTCAAAAACCATCAAGTCAAGCAGACCTAGGCACGCCTATTCTTATTAAGGAGAGGGTGGTCCATAAGGCCAACGTCAGATAAAAATTTAACATTGGCTAAAATTGCGTAGGTGTAGATTGACGCACGTTAACTCACTCCCTGTTTTTTAATCTCACTCGACAAAGGTTAAAAGTTTTGGTACTATATGATGAACACCATGGCACACGGTCGGATCATTGACAACTTGCACGCCATGTACATACCGATAGTGGATGAAGATGTATTGGTATGTGAGAAACGTGTTTTTTTGAGACACTTGAGTAACTTAATCGCGGATTTATTTCCTAAATCGCACCTTTGAATTTGAGTTTGAATTTCTTTTGGACTACCCTTAAAGTAAAAGTGGGTACTCCGGATGCTTCCGATTTTCAGATAAGGGGGTCAGAATTCGAGTTGATTACTGCAAGCGTAAGCAAGTGATAATCAACTGCAACACTCAGAAGCAAATTCATGAACTTACCGACACGGTTCACCAAATTCCTAAAAGCAAACAAAAAAGGATGTTATAGTCGCCTTGCGACTTTAGGATACGCGTTACTCAGTTTTATTATATTATTAACAATGGGATATGATAATAATAATAGTACCATCGTTTAGGCAATCGACCCTAGTGAGTCTATTTCAGATGGCTTGGGAAACAGAAAATTTTCTTACAAATTCATGTTTACAGAAAATTTTTGACCGATCAGCCCTATGGGAGCTATACGATATAGTTGTCCGATTTAGATGAAACTTGGTCAGTAGGTTTATATTATTGACAAATATATTCTGTGTGAGTTGCACTTAGATTGCTTGACCAACACAGAAGTTATTCACATAAATTCATATTTGGAGCGTGTATTTGACCGATTATCACTATGGGAGCTATATGATATAGTTGTCCGATTTTGATCAAACTTGGTCAGTATATGTACTCCCCCAAACGTGTACTTTCTGTGTCAAGTTGGCTTAAATAGCATTGCTAACAAAAACGTTTTCTATATTAAAACATGCTATTTTAAACCTGTTTTTACCTTTGTATGAACATAGAACGCCCTAAAGTCGACGTGTCAAAAAAAAAAAAAAAACTTGCACTGCTTGGGCATTTTATCTTTCATTTGCGACCTTTCGGGACTTTCTAGCTCTTATACTGAGATCCTTTTGTTCACACAGACGGACAGACGAACGGACCTACAGACAGACATGGCTATATCGACTCGGTTAGTCTTGCTGATCAAGAATATATATACTTTACCTGATCTGTCATAAATCCGTCTCCCTCTTACATACATTTCAACGATTACAATATACCCTTTTACTCTACGGGTAACGGGTATAAAAACTCCAGTCCGAGAAAATTGTTCATATAATTATAACCTATCCAGGTCAGCACAGGCTCGCCGCTTCTAAGCATCAGCAGCCACTACCCTGTATTACCACAACTCCGCCGTTTAAATAATGAAAATAAACAAGTCATTCAACAACTCCGGCGACCAAACCATTCAATACCTGGGTCATAACTGCGATTGCGCTCAGTATTTTCCCCAGTAGCTACATCGTCCTCAGGCCACTTCTGAAGAAAAGACGAGCTTTAAGGGATATAGAGAAAGCCATCTATAAATATAAAGTGACCGGAGACGGTCAAAAACTTGAGGTGATATCTACACATAAGTTTGCACATAAATAATTTTGTACATTGCATAAGAATTTTGCAAGGTATGAACCGTTGACTACAAACACTTTTTGCTGCCGCATGATCATAATTGGTTAGTTGTGGTAACATGAAACTTAAATATGCTGCAAGTGTCAGTGTTATCACTTCTGCTGAGTCTTGCCGACTGTAGTTTTATAGTCTGTAGCAGATGGCTTTAGTTTTTTAGGTTAAGTTTTAAATTCATTTTTGTACCACAGATTAGTTTTGTATTTGAAGTTGACAATAAACTTACCATTCTCCGACGCGCTGCCATTAAAATCAATTGTTATAAATTACATAACATTACTAAGCCACAAGGCTAGTAAGCAGCAAAGGGGACAAAGTAAAGTCCTCCAACGTAATCATCTTAAGAAAACATAACTGCTATCTACAGATCCCAACATTGCTAAACCGAGTGGCGTAATAAAGCCACATAGCGGACCAGCTCAGTAAAATTCACTAACACACAAGATTCGTGAAAAGAAAAATCTATAAGTACACCTAGACTAATGCTTCATAAAGGAAAAAATAATCTATTCAAAACATGACTGATAACAAGATAGAAAAAAACAGTCGAACACGCCCGACCGTATAATACGTTTTGCATTTTATTCCCTATTATTTGATTAAATTATTTAAATCGATTTCCGTGTATTGGAATAGATAGTTCCTGCAGTAAAAGACATTGAAACAAAACATTTGACATTATTATATTGTATGGTTATATATAATATACAGGGTAGGCCATTTAAAGCGGGCCCATTTGTTTCTGAAAAAAAAAAAACATTGAAAAATACATTTTTTTATGTGTTGATATGAAAAATTATTTATTTTGATTCAAGGAGATTTGTTCCAGCTAGTTTTTGAAAATTATATCCTGGCCTTGATGGCCAAATGTAACCTTTTTTCGGCGTTTTCCATTGTTTTGGCTAATATTTCGGCCGGTATGGCGGTGATTTCGCCAGAGTCGTTGGCTTGTTGATGTATACCTTGGATTTCAGATAACCCCTCAAATAAAAGTCCGGTGTCGTTAAATCTGGTGATCTCGGTGGCCACGGAAAATCACCATTTTTCGAAATCAACCTTTCAGGGAACAATGGCTTCAAAAAATCAATTGTAGCGCGTGTGGCATGTAGCCCCGTCCTGTTGGAACCAGTAGCCTTCCATGTCATTTTCTTCGATGATTGGCATAGCAAAATCGCGTATCATGGCACGATAACGCTCTCCATTGATGGTGACAGGGGCTCCATTTTCATTTTCGAAAAAGAACGGTCCGTTGACCATTTCCGCACAAACACCGCACCATACAGTTACTTTTTGATCGAAGAGAGGCTGCTGAGACTACCGTGGTTAATAAATTTTGCGTATAAACGCTGTAAAGTGCTTTTGGATGGCAAACTTTAAAATTTTTTTTTTTTTTTAAACGCACATTGAGTTTTCACAATTGAAAAGTTATTTTGGATGTAAAGCTGAATTATTTCAGCGCGTTCTTTCGGAGTGTACTGCTCCATGGTACAAATTGTCTTCGACTGACGTTTCAAACGCGGCATGTCAATAGTAAATATGGCAGCGCTGTCAAAAGTTATAGGGTTGCCAGATAGGCCCGCTTGAAATGGCCTACCCTGTATATACCATTAAGTGGCAGGGCAGGGCATGCAGTGTTAACGTTTTTCCATATGTTTGAATGTTTCTGTCTCGCTTGCTCACTTGCATTGGCATTTCGTTTGGTTAAAAATTTTGTTTTATGCATTATTTTCGTGATTGTAGTCGGATTTCGCAATTTTCAGGATAGTTTGATATAATTAGTCTCCAAACGAGTACTCCCAAGTGCCATATTTACTGTGATATTTACCAAAATCATAGATTTTTTCCGAGGCGTGTCTAGTTTTTTGCTAGTTGTGGGCGAATGGGACGTGGCATCGAAAAAAAGAGACTCTTGTATTGACTGACTTAATATCAAGTCGATACTGACTTAATTCAGGCTCGTAGACGGACATGGCTATATAGACTCGGCTTGTGAATATATACACTTTATGGGGTCTGCCACGCCTCCTTCTGCCTGTTAAATACTTTTCACAAACCCAATATACTTTTGCAGAATTGGGAAGATTTTAGTAATATTTGCAAGTTGAGGGCCCCGAAGCCCGGCTAAGATACCGAATAATAAGCAAAATATCGTTAAGTTTTGTATTTCAATATCGATTGTTTAGTTTAACAAATATCGAACCGAGTGAGTTAATGGTAATGTTATTTATTTTATCTTCCTGGTGAATTTCAAAAAGTCAGATATGCTCTCTTACAATAATCTTAAAAACCAATTTCAATAGAAAAATGAATACTTTACAAATTTAATAACTGGTTTCGTTAAGTACATTTAAGACTTGTACGAAACCGAACGATTCAAATATTTTGTCTAGTCTTGCATAGGCGGTGTGGTTTCGCTTCGTAATATTCTCAAACTATGTGCTATGATTATCTGCTCCTTAGTCGTATTGTACTTAGCCGCGTTTGGGTATTCAATTTTGCAGTGCATTATCGGTTTAAGTAGGCCCTCCATCACCATCGCTGTTTAGACCATCGACGTTTTCGATAGTGTGCTCACGCAGCATACCCAAGTCACGCTCGTCAATTATGTGTAGATTCTCCACGAAGTTCATAAGAATTTGCAGTTTGATTTGCGAACATATATGATGGTGCTGCTGCTGCTACTACGGCTGATGATAAAATGAATTGATCCGTAATGGATTATAAGTTTTAAATTGTGCGTGGAATTATTCATGCAGATTAGTCTTTTTTTCTGTAGCTTAACATGATACGAGTACCCGCGGGTATAATGGCAACTTTAAGTATACTTCTGTTTTTTATTGCAACTTTAGCAATACGAGGATATCATGCAGCTCCTCTACAAGTACAGCTTAATGAGGAAGGATTTGGAGTTTTCTCTCATTGGTGGTAGCAGGCCAAGTTTGCGCTGTCTCGCATGGGTGCCGTAGTTGAAACAGACTTGGATCTAGAAAGTGTGAGGTCGGCAATGAAAACAGAAGGGGAGAGCCTAGTGCGCTCCCCTGTACGTAGTTCCAGTTCCCAGCGCAGGGATGGGTCAAAGCGTACGAAAAAGCGATTGAGACCTAAGGCTCAATAAAAGCCCCTCAGAATCTAGAGCCGACTCCAAGGAGCAGTGGACCTGTCCCCAGAGGACAAAGCTAGACAGATCCGTCGCCTGAGCAATGCTGAAGCTTTTACAGATTCAAAATAAGGACGTTTCAACTGCTGATTGGAAGGTCCCCTATGATGGTGCCCCTTTTGCGGCAGAGTCATCCTGCAAATCAGAAAGGAAGCAGAGGATATACTTAACCCACTCTTCGGCAATATGGCTTTGGGAGTAGGAATTGTTTATCTGAGCCTGAGAATGCGGCATCCCGAAGGTAAGGATACGCACACAAGGAAAGCCGTGGAGGTGGCCTTGACTCAGTCCTCGAAGCCGCCAAAAACATGGCGATTGGCTTAGAAGACGAAGAATACGACGACCTAACGGTAGTAGTCAACCCGTCCACTGTAGGTGCAGCAGTAACGCTGCGGCTGAGCTCCTGATATCGGCAGGCAATGTGGTGGCGGAGCTAAGGTCATCCAAGAACGAGACAGCCCTACTTGTACGGGAAAGCATTTTCGCTTACCCTATGTCTGACGGTACTGACGACTTGACACAAGTGTTGCTGGAAAGCGGAAAAAATTACCTGATAGAAGCTTCATGCCACATGTCGCACGACAGGCCAGCATTAGAGGTGGGCACGGGCTTGGTTTTCATCGGGTACCCGTGGGCACCCGCGGTTACCCGTGGGTATGGGGTGAAAAATCGATTTTCGGGCGGGTACGGGCGGTTGCGAATTAGACTTGCTTAATCCGTTTTACCCGAAAAAATTAGAAATGATGTTGTTAATTTGCATAAAAGGCGGGCAAGGCTATCAAGCGCAAATCTGGATATGCTCCTTTTTTTCTATAAAAATTTGTAATATTTTGGAAATATTTTTGTAATTTTTAAGAAATAAAATTTGTAATTTTGAAAAAAAAGTTCTTAAAAAATTTTTTTATAATTGTTTCGGGCGGGCGGGTTGGTTGCGGGTATGAAAATTTTTTTAGGCTTTCGGGTACGGGTAAAATTTTGAACTTTTGACCGTGGGCGGATCTGGCCGGGTGCAAAAAAGTCGGCCCGTGCCCACCTCTAGCCAGCATCCCAAAAAGAGCTAGGGAGACTATTCAGCGAGACCGTCTCCAACGCAGCCCAACTGATAGTCGGGACAGATGCCAACGCTCACTATAGTGTACGGGGGTCCCCCGACACCAATATCAGAAGTGAGTTTCTTTTTAATTTTATACTCAACTCTAATTTAGCATCGCAAATATTAGGGAGGTACATACATACGTAAGACCCACCTCCTCCAACGTACTTGATCTCACACTTGAGTCAGGCGCTAGTATAGCGTAATGGAGAGTCCTTAAAATATCCTCGTTCTCAAACCACAAGGTGATACAGTTCGAGTGTAACTTTAGCAACACTTCATAGAATAACTCAGTCAGGAACCCCGGAACACGATCTGGGTAGAGTTCTACAAGCGGGTGAACAGTAGACAGTGGGCACCAGTAGAAGAAAATCGAAACCACCCTTGTGTAACTACGAGCTCTTTACTCAAAGGTTAAATCTTATCGAAATGAATAGATTAGCTGAGCATTCAGAAGAGGCATTAGTGAAAGATGAGAACAGAATGTAGCTCAGAGAATAAAGCATAATAAAACAAGTAAGAAAGGCTGCAATCGAGCGAGCCGATTGTAAAATTCCCGGTTCTCGTAGTAGTTAGGAATTTATATTTATAAATGAAATTGAAATTTAAACAAAACAAGAAAGAAAAGTACAGTCAAACACGCCCGACCATAGAATACTCTCTGAATTTTACTCTCGATTATTTTAATAAAATCGGTATCCGGGTATATCAATTGATAGTACTTGCATTAAAACACGTTTAAACAAATACATACATATGTTTGTATGTATGCACATACATATACGTTTGACATTCTATGTATGCGCATACATACGTATGTATGTATGTATGTATGTATATGTAATACATATACAACTGATCGGCACGGCCAGCGTCCGCGGCCTGCAACTGATTTGAAAGGTCGTCATCGGTGGCCTGCATGTTGTCGGCATCGTTAAAGGTTTCTAGAGGGCCAGTTGCTAAAAAGCTTATTAATATAATTGTTAATTTATGAAAACAGTGGCGTGTGTTCCTTGAAGTTCGACGCGTCGCGCTGAAATTGGCTGCCTTGTTATATTGGGTAACATTGATCAATGTATGTCAATAGGTGCTGTGACTTCTAGGTTGCCACATATATTGAACAGATCTGATCAATTAAAATAACCTCTTGGTGTAGTAAAGATCGCTTATCATAGATTCATCTTAAATTAAAGAGTCAAACATTTTCTATTCATAAATGATTCAATCTTACGCTTGAACAAAGGACAAGTAAGAAAGGCTATAGTCGAGCGAGCCGACTGTAAAATACCCCGTGCTCTTTCTAGTGAGCGCTTTTCTATACAAATTATCAATTTTCGACCTATAGTTGTACGATCCGGACCAAACGTGTATACGAGATTATATCACGTAGAAGAAGTGTGCAAAATTTAAACTAGAAAATTTAAACCGGTTCTCATTCTAGAGTCTTAAAAGATCGGTCAGTAGCTCTTCAAGAAATCGTAAAAGCTGATTTTTTAAGTAGAGTTTCAGGAGAACGCAATAAACTGCGACGCGTGAAGCTGAAATGTTCTTCTTGCTTTTGGAAGAATATTATTTACGTTTGGAATAAACTTTACCATTTAAGTTAAAGGAAGAAGCAGTAGCAGCATACACAATACCACATAACAATGATTCACAAATAAATACCTAAAGTTCTTATTGTTTGATTTTAGAAACATAGAAATAGCTATCATTCATTGTTCATTGAATAAGTTTGAATATGACTGTGCACATCGATTTACATTAAATCAAACGCTTGATCCGAAATCAAAAACTCCTGTGACATAAGAAGTGATTTACTCGTGTTGTTCTTGTTACTGTTGTTGTAGTTGTTGCTACGTGTAAAAGTATATCTATCAACTCTCCAACCTCGAGATCTCGTTTACTTTGTATATAGTTAAATTCCTACGTTGCTTTAAAACTATTAAGCTGGGTAATATTTTAACTATGTCATTGTTAGGTTGGTTAAGAGAAAGGTTCGGTTAGGTTTTGGAAAAGGCCAACAGATTCCCAGGCTCTCTTTCAGGGACATCCTTAAGTGAGTGTAATAGTGGTGCTCCTAGGCACTTTAGCTTCCTGCGGACTAGGGCGGGTCAGTGACATATGAGATGTTCTAGTGTTTCATCAGTACCGCGTTCGTTGCATTTTCTGCAGCTCGCGTCGTCAGTTATGCCTAGTTTGCTTGCGTGTGCAGCTGCAAGGCCGTGGGCTGTGAGAGTACCCACCATCAACCTGCATTCCTTCCGAGAAAGGTCCAGTATCTATTTGCTGAGGTGGATGTTCTGCTCGCCGCACATTATTTTTGAAGATCTGCAGGAGGTAGTGCTCCGCCACATGTTGATACTGTTTTTTGTGCTCTGCTCAAATTCACTTTGCAGCGTCTAGGAGGTTCGATGCCGGCTTTAGCTAGAGTGGCTGCCTCTTCATTAACAGGTATGCCTTGGTGGCTTAAAACCCAGTAGATGTGCACTGACTATGTCGTACATAGATCATTTTATGCTTCTCTGCTCGCCCTGACAATTATGGAACTCAGAATTAACGACGTCATAGACTCGATAGTTGCTTGACTATCCACTTAGATCAGTGCTGCCAACGCTTTCATTAAATACAAGTAAGAAAGGCTACAGTCGAGCAAGCCGACTGTAAAAGACCCCGTACTCAATCTAGTGAGCATTTAAGCATACAAATAAGCTATTTGACTGATCTATCTTATGGAAGCTATACGGAGCTGTAAATCAACAATTTTAGACCGATTTGTCCTATGGGGCTATAGGCTATAGTTGTCCGACCCGGATTAAAGTTGGCCAAGATAGTTATAATGGTACCATACACATAATATGTGAATTTGGTTACAATCGCTTAACTAAATTTACATGTCTTCATAAAAATCACCAATTTTCGACCGATTTGTCCTTAAGGATATAGGCTATAAATGTCCGATCCGGACCAAATTTGGTGAGGATAGTTATAATAATTATTTGATCTCTCTAGCTCTAGTCGTTTTCAAGTTATGGTGATGTGAAAATAGCCTTTACAATTTGCAGGGCGGTAAGGGGCGTGGTAAAAAATTTAAAATAAACTTAACCTGCCTGACATACAGACAGACTTTCATTCTAAATTTGGTGGCTCTAACTCTTGTAGTTTACGAGGCATGGCAGACCCCATAAAGTATATATATTCTTGATCAGCATGACTAGCCAAGTAGATATAGCCATGTCCGTCTGTCCGACTACACAAATCCTTATTTTCTACCAAAAAGATTTATAATGGACTTCACCTTTTCTTATTTTCTACAAAACTTATTTCTATTTCCTTGCGGGATTCTCCTGGCGGTACGAGTCTTCCGGTTCCCTCGCACCCCTTCGACCGTTTCCCTGGCATCTTCACTCTTTGGCCAAACAATCCCTGAAAACATGGTCGTTCGCGTCCCAACACTTGCCTCCTCTACTTCCAGGTCTAGTTCTTCTTCAACCACGTCCACCTCATTCACCGCTTTGCGCCCTTCTACCGTGCCATACCTCTGCGGTGGTCGCCCTTCAAACGGCTTAAAAGTCCTCCTACCGTACGCCTATTCCACCTCACTGCACTCAACCCTCAACTGATCCAAGGTGTACGTTTGAAGGGCATACACCTAGCGTGCCAGATCGTCCCGAAGCCCTTTTTTGACCATCTTGATGAGACGAGCCTCAGGCAGGGGTTCTCGCAACCTCGATGCGAGCTTCTGCATTGAATAAACAAAATCGTCGGCACTCTCACTGCCTCTTTGCTTCCTCTGCATCAGCTCGTCCATTTTGTCGTCCTCCGTCTGAGTTCCCCTGAATCCTGCCAATAACGGACGCTTCAGCTCGTCCCATCGCTCTACTCGAAGCTGCACTCGAATTATTCGCGTTCCCATCGAAAGAAACATCCCATCTCTCGATCTCCACCCACATCTGCCTGTCTGAAACACCCTCGTCAGTTCGCACAGCCCTCTCGTCTCCAGGGTACTCATCGGCCCGTCTGTCTTCAGCCCTTCACTGAGCCGTCTTCGATTTCTCCAATTCCGCGTTTGCGGATTGGCTGGCCTAAGCCGAACGGACTCCCCATTCATGGTGGTTTTAAAGCGGATTCTCCTCGCACCCAAACCTGCACCAAAATCTATTCCTTCCTCATCGTCGAATGCCATCAGCTCATACTCCTTGGGGCTGTATGGAAACTAGGGATTCTCCCGGCTACTGTCAGCTCCTTCCGCTCGAGAGTCAGCTGGCTCGCAATCGGACGCAGGACGTCATTAATGGCCTTCATCACCTCCATGAAGCCTAGCCGCATCTCTTGCTGGATGGTTTGGCATATGCCATCGGCTTGAGACTTCATGAAGGTGAGGTGCGCCTATACGAACACAAAAAAATAATAATAAGGTAATAAACGAATAATTAATAAATAACAAGAAAGAAAAGTACAGTCGAGCACGCCCGACCGTAGAATACTCTCTGCATTTTATTCCCGATCATTTTAATAAAATCGATATCCGGGTATATCAATTGATATTACTTGCAATTAAACACGTTGAAACAAAAACATCTGTATACACACACTTATACATTTGACATTATATGTATGCATGCACATATGTATGTGTGTATATTTAATACATACACAACTGGTTTGCACGGCCAGCATTCGCGGGATGCGCTGCCGCTAGCAAGCAGCGAAAACGTTCGCTCACATGTTTGTATGTTTCTATCTCGCTCGCACACATGCATTGGCATTGCGTTCAATTATCAACTTTCTTACATGTCTAGCTCTTTTGTTTATTGTCCGATTTAGATGCAACTTTCAGGATAGTTTAATATATTTTGTCTTCAAATGAATGTGAAATAAGAATACTGTACGATAAGAACATATGCCTTAAAATCGGCATTCAAGTTTGCAAATTATTTGATTTCTTTAGGGAAAAGGGGGCGTGGCAGTCCAAAATTTTTAATGACAATGCATTTATGCCGTCTCAAGGAACCTACATACCATAAAATGTGTTACTAAGTGCCATAGTTACTGAGATATTTGCCTAAAACATCAATTTTTTACGAGGTATTTCTAGTTTTTTGCACATTGTAGGCAAACGGGGCGTGGCATCGAAAAAAAAAAGATTCTTGTATTGACTGACTTAATATCGAGTCGATAGAGACCAAATTCAAACTTGTAGCTCTTACCATCTCTGAAATCTGTTTGTTCATACGGACGGACAGATAGACAGACAGACGGACAGACAGATGCTGATCAAGAATATATATACTTTATGGGGTCTGCCACGCCTCCTTCAGCCTGTTACATACTTTTTTTTTTGCACAAACCCAATATACTCTCTCTTGCAGAGAGTATAAAAATATAACTAAATAAATAATAAATATAAATAATAACCAGAAAGAATGCTATAGTCGCTTTGCGACTTTAGGATACCCGTTGCTCAGTTTTATTATATTATTAACAATGGGATATGATAATAATAAGAGAACAATCGTTTAGGCAATCGACCCTAGTAAGTTTAATTTAGATGGCTTGGGAAACACAGAAAAATTTCATACAAATCCATACTTAGAGCATTATTTAAACCGATCGTCCTAGTGGGAGATATACGATATAGTCCCCCGATTTGGATGAAACTTGGTCAGTATGTTTATATTATTGACAAATATATTCTGTGCGACTTTCACTACGATTCATAATTGGAGCGTATTTTTAACCGATTGTCCCTATGGGAGCTATACGATATAGTTGTCCGATTTGGCTCAAACTTGGCCAGTATATGAACTCCCTAGACGTGTACTTTCTGTGTAAATTTTTTTGGTTTAGATAGAATTGCTAACAAAAAAGTTTTCTATACTAAAACATGCTATTTTTATCTGTTTTAACCTTTGTGTGTACTGCTTGGGCATTTTATCTTTTATTTGCGACCACTCGGGCCTTTCTAGCTCGTATAGTCTCTGAGATCCTTTTGTTCACACAGACGGACAGACGGATATGGCTATATCGGCTCGGCTATTCACGTTGATAGAATAAGAATATATAGTATATACTTTATGGGGTCTGCCATGCCTCCTACTGCCTGTTACATACTATACATTCCAACGAATACAATATACCCTTTTACTCTACGAGTAACGAGTATAAAAACAAGAAACCAGCGAAATCTTTTGTTCATATGTTTGTATGTTTCTGTCTCGCTCGCACACATGCATTGACATTGCGTTCAATTATGAACTTTGTTACGTGTGCAACTCTCTTGCTTATAGTCCGATTTATCTGCAACTTTTAGGATAGATTTGTATATTTTGTCTTCAAACGAATTTCAAATAACAATTATGTACAATAAAATCAAATGCCTTTAAATTGGCACTGAAATTTGAGAATTATTATATTCCTTGTGGGAAAAGGGGGCGTGACAGACCAAAATTTGTAATGACAATGCTATTATACTGTGTCTAGGAGCCTGCCTACCAAAATTGGTACTCCTAACTTGGGACTCCCTACTGACCAAATTCAAACTTGTAGCTCTTACCATCTCTGCAATCTGTTTGTTCATACGGACAGACAGACGGACAGTCAGACAGACGGACAGACAGACAGACGGACAGACAGAAGGACATGGCTATATCGACTCGGCTTGATGAGGATACTTTTAATAACTTGTAAGGAAGCGTTCTAGTTTGGGTATAGATCTCAGTCTGTCCAGGGCTCGAATCTTATAAGAAATTTGTAATATTCGCAGAGACGCTGTAGACGGGGTTGACCAGATGGGTAGAGGGGCTCAGACTAACGACTGGTGGCCGCCGATTTTCCCGAACGGGAGCGCTGGGTGGAAGGGGAATAGAGTGGATGCGAGATCTAAACGGGGGCGCCACCGTTGTTCCCAGCGAATCGCTGCACCAAGAAGGAGAGGGAGAGTCTTGCGATAGTGGGATCGTGGCTTTGGAGCGCCAAGAGATCACGATCACTTACAGCGGAAGACAACGTTGATTCGCGAGGGCAGTGTGTATGCGCCATAGAGACACCACTGCACCCAAGCGAATCGGGAGAGGATTGGGAATATTTGCTACACTCAAACTTTTCTTACATTTGATCAATAATTAACAGCCGCGTTTTCTTCCGTTTCATAATTTTCTTTTAATTCTTCATTCGCGCATTTGCCCCATCGTCGCAATGGCCCTAACGGTTCTACTTACGGTTCTTCTTCTCTTCGTTGCTCAAGCGCGCACGTCTATCCCTTTTCGTTCTTGATCGCAAAGTGTTGGCGACGCTCTTGATCGAGCAGCGCGGAAGATCTCCTGATGCAACTCCACCACGAAAGCTCACTGTTCACCACAGAGCTTTCGTGCAGAATTTCACCCGACCGCTCCCCACGCTATCGACAGAGGGCGCCGCCAGCCTCATTAACTCCAATCGATAATTACATTCGAGTATCTAAAATCACAGAATAACCAACAGTATAATTTCATGTTTCCTTACTCCTACAGAATCCTTAATGGCACCAAAATAAACTTAATGCTACAAAATTCCTAAAACTACAAAATGTCCTTAATGCTACCAAATATTCTTAATACTACAAAATGTTTAATACTACAAAATACTTAATGCTACAAAATACTTAATGCTACAAAATATGTAAGACGGGAATGAGATCCGTTAGAGAACGCAAATCAACCGTTGCAAAACGTCAGTATATCGGCAGCATAAGCGAAAATGTACAGTTGCCCTCAAGCAGCAACGCATTGCTGCAAAATAAGGATGTTATGTCAACACACATGAGTAGGAGCTTACCGACATATTTGCGTGCATCCTCCACGCACATGAATGGTATGCAGCAACCATCAATGAGCTGTTATGTGACTATGAGTCACTCAAGGCAAAACTACATGGTGCAAGGCGGCCCCAGAATTGACCGCCTTACATTGTTATTTTAGTTTTTATTAGTAGTTATTAAGCAAGCCACTGAAGGCGCTTAAGATTTAGTTTTGAATTGTTGTTTAAGTTTACCTTTGCGTAGTTTTAAGGATTGAATTTGTCTACGTTTAAGTTTGTTCATCGCGCCATTGAAGTCCTTAGACTATAAATAACATAGCATTAAGAGTTTGTATTAGGCACGCGGAACCCTCTATCGGCAGCGCCGGTTGCGACTCTTGCGACAGTTTCTGCACTTTTCGATCGGGCCTGGGAGTGTGTAGACGTCGCGAGTTGGCGCGTCTACCAAAATAGCAAGCATGTAAGTTGCGCAGTGCAGCAGGGCACCAAAGGGCATCGTTTTAGTGACAATAATTAATTAAAGAATAAAGATTTTTATAAGAAGTCAATTTGAGTGTATTCCGTCTTTCTTTTACTCGTATCCTACCCATTAATTAGTAGATAAGCCTCATCCCGCCTGCCGTGGGCCTCATCTTGCCTGCTGTTCAAGTATCCCGGCACATTGCAATACTAACGAGTAGATAGGCGTGGGCCTCATCCCGCCTGCCGTGGGACTATCCTGGCGCGCTGTAATACTGACAACGAAAAGTACAGTCGAGCACGCCAGACCGTAGACTACACTCTGCATTATATTCCCAATCATTTTAATAAAATCGGTATCCCAGTATATCAGTTGATTTATTTGCAGTAAAAGACGTTGAAACAAAAACATCTGTTTGTATGTGAAAAATCGAAATCAACAAATAAAAACAAATTGCTATTTCGAAAATTAACAATTTGTTTGGGACTTAGCAACCGCGGAAAAGCTTGGCAGCGTGCGTGTGGTTAAAGCGATATCACACAACGAACTCCTTGCCGCTCGCGACAGTTATATTGCCGAAAACAAGAACTTACTCGCTAGCTTAAATATAAGAGATTCGCTTACACTTCTAGACAATTCAATAGTTCCATCTAATTACTTATACTAACAATTCATAATAATTCCTTATACTATTAGCCTATGGTTATGATCCAACATTCCGGCCACTTTGAAGGGATCCCCGTCAATCCTTTGTTAGTCCAGGCTGCTTTACCGCCGACCACCCTGAGCATTCTTCTCGGAGGGATGAGCCTCCACTCCATCACTCATTCCGCTGCGAACGGAAGACGGCGCTGCTGTTGATCGAATGCATCCTGGAAATCCATCCATGAAATGTGTCGCCTTGTCCAAGTACCACCAGACTGGTATGGCATGTGTAGTGCTGAAACTGTTCTGGATTCGTATAAAAGCATTAGCGGATTTTTCTGATATTAATCCTAAGTGAACAACCCTTGAATCAAACCATACGAGCACCGCAACATACACCTTTAGCGGGAGTCGTCCTCTTATCTTTGGCAACACATTTGGGGGACTACACTAATCTACTCCTAAATGAGTCAATGTAATTTGCCTTCCTAAATCGTCTGACTTGTGAATCAATGGAGTCAGCGATTGCAAAGTTGTATGCACGATATCATCCTTTTTGGCCTATCGAGTGTCACGGTGCCCTCTGCGCGCTGAGCTGGTTTCAGCAATATCAGCAAAGCGAATCTATGTCTTTTCTTCCCGAGCTCGGCAGTTTGTAGTTGTATATTGATTATTGATCTTAATCGATCCATTGTTACCAGTTGACGACAAAATTTGAGTTTCGGAACGTCACACCCTCTTGATAGTGTCGGTCCATGTCTCCAAGATACATCATTGGCCATCTCTTTGATGCCTGCAACTCGATTGGCTACAACTGTTGCTAATAATGAAGGGGAACTTTTTATACAATGTAGTGTGGTTTCTGAATCATTCCAGAAACTCGCACTCTCGATTCGACATAGGTTCAACGCGTATATTTGGGCTAACATATACGCAAACCCATCAAACAATGTTTTTCGCTTGGTAGGACTTAACTTGGCGAAGCTACCTTCCAAGTGATACTGAAAAGTATCTGACCTTGGTGTCCTACTCATGCCAAGCGTATTTGTCGAATCGGCATCATTGGAAATCAAACGTTTCTTATTTCCACCTTCTTCTAATGCGTAAAAATGGTTTGAAAACCATTTTGCCAACTTATATTCGCCCACTATGAAAATTTCGGGCACCTGCTTTTTTCCCTGTTTGATATTTGCCGTTAAGGCAAATCGGTTCAGACGGAAATAACGACATGAACGAATTAGATCCCTCTGAGTAGTATGTTACACCATCAGTAACTCGTTAGCAGAGTGTGACGATGTTGACTTCCACGAGGCGTGAAACATCACTCGAAGCGTGATGGAACTGCTATCAGGACTCAGGACGCACTGGTGTGGAAAGACGTAATGTGGTCCTGGTGGAACTTTTGCATCTGAGACAGACAAGCGACCAAGTACAAGATACTCGTTTATGAAACTCCAATACCTAACATTGATTTCAGCATCAAAACCTCTACGTTCTACCGAAAGAACCTGTCTTTTAACTATTTCTGGGGGACATTGGAGCAGTTTTTGGGATCAGTCTTGGATGAAGCACTGATTCCGAAATGTCCTGTCGGCAATTTCCAAATGCTGTCCCGAAGGCTTTGTTCGCAAACAAAGTGCTCTGCAGAATAATTTTCCGAAACACTTGTCTCTGGGACAGCTTCAACCTTACAAATTCGATTTGCAGAGGTCTCAATTCGAACATCTTGTCTATGTTGCATCACTGAGCAGCATACTGGGCTTTTGGTACGAATATTCCTGCACCGCCCTGACGCCACCCAACCAAGCAACGTCCTTTGTAGCACCGGACCATTATTCACCAATCTTATTTGTCCACTACGTAGCAAGTCGAAGAAGGAGTCTGCTCCCAGAAGCATAACTATTTGCTGGGGTCTATAAAATTCAGGGTCAGCCAGTTCGACATTTGCTGGAATTTTCACCGATTGATGGGAAGATCACAGTCTGGCTGCCTGATACAAATTGATTTTAGGACCCAAAATTCGGCGCAAAACTGGTGTCTCGTTACTCGAGACGAAACTATCGTCGATACTTCGCTTTTTGCTGTCAATCTAGCCTGTCCAACTGACTTTACGGTCGAGCACTTATTTTTGCGTTGAAGGCGTAAAGCTTGAGCGAGCTCTTCCGTCATTAAATTCACCTGCAAGCCTGAATCCAACAAGGCTCTAGCGTTTTGTTTTTGACCAAACCTGTCTCGAACTGTTACAACTGCAGTTGCAAGGATTACTTGGTCGACTTCTCTAGCAACATGATTCACATGGTCAGGATGGACAGATGCTTGCAATGGTTCTAATGCATATTTATGAAGGAGAGTGTTATGAGGATGAGAACAAACTCTACACTTCGACGAATTACAGTTGGACACTCTGTGCCCTGAATGCAAGCAATTGATACAAAGTTGACTAGATTTTACGAAATTAAATCTTTCATCAACTGGCAATGCTGCGAACCCTTGGCAATTTCCAATCATAAGTTTGGCACTGCAAAAGTTGCATGAGGGTTCAACTACTTTCTCGATATGCGTGCATGCAAATGACGACTTTTTGGCAGGATTCATGTCGGATTTTTGCTTTATCCTGGACTTTGAACTTTCTTCAGCAGATAAATGCTGATATTGCCTGTTCAAAGCCACAACACAATTGGCCCATTTCGGTAATGTATTATAGTCAAGTTGCTCCTCATACTTCGACTTTGTATGAGGATCAACCTTAGACATGACTATATGTATCAAGATAGCGTTAGCAAAGTCTTGCTCATCTCCAACTGACATTAATGAATCAAAAAATTGCCGATACCGAGTCTACCATTGTGCGAATTCCAATTGCAGATGGCTTATCCATCGGCTCAATATCAAACAACTGGGCGAGAGTGTCAAAAAAGATCAGACATTTGTTGTCGTATACTCTGCTTAGGCTCTCTAATGCCTTTGGGTAATTCGCATCAGACACCTGGAAAGCTCTTATGGTACCTAAAGCCTCATCTGATAAGCACGATATCAAATGGTTGAATTTTTCCATGTTTGATAGTGAGCGTACGTTTCCAGATGCCTGATGCGCACTTAGGGCAGACATGTATGACGACCGGGCCAAAATACATGTTTCCTCAAGCATTGCGCGGCTAGTATTATCAGAATCTTTTGCATAGATTTCTGACTGCAAGTCCATAGCTTTGGAAATATACGAATTTAGTATATCTAGCCGGCACTGAATATCAAATTTACTTGGAGTCACCATTTTATTAATGAGTGAATTCCTTTGACGCTCTATGTCGCTCTCTACTTTTTCCAATGTAACGAAAAAATGACTTAAACGGTCGGTGAGGCAACTTTCCTCACAAACGAAAACGGTTTCATTTGTGCGTCATAATTCATTTTTCTAATTTTGGATCTATTTGAGTACACGTAAGTGTACTATCTCAAGAAATAATTAGCTAATTAAAGACATTTGGCCTAAAAAATACGTAAAGATAATCAGATGATTAAAGATAATAAGCTGATTAAAGATAGTTACCCGATGATATGAGCTAAGAAAATCAGATGAATAAAGGTAATCAGCTGACTAAGTAGACTTATCGAATAACGGAGATAAGAGAAGCTAGAGCAGCGCAGCGTATGCAGATAACAAACACAATAAACCACTTAGACGCGCAAGCGACTGTTCAACGATAATCATCTAATTAGCGATATTCGGCTGATTATAGTTAAACAGGAGTAGACTGCGATCTATGCAAAACAACAACACAACATACGTATGTAGGCTAACGATTTACCAACAACAACTATTCAAATTGCAGCGTACGTATGTATGTCTGCTAGCGCTTTTGTGTATATATGAGCAGCGTTGACACAAGCAGAAACTAAGTGCGAACAATTAAAGTAAACTAACGCAAGCTAAACTCTACCAGCTATATGTATGTAAATGCGAGCTGCGCTTTACTTACATATGCGCAAGAATTTGAACAAACAAATAAGAAAAAAATGTCAAAACCCACCACCGAACATATGCAGATCTTAACGAATAGCGGAATTAAGAGAAACGGGAAATATGTATATGTGTGTATGAGTACATGCAGTGGCACAATTCAAATAAATTATTTATTTTTTCTTTTGTTTTATTTTATTTGTGTATATTTATTAAATGCTCTAGTACGTTTTGCTTCAATTACTTTTCAATAAATCACATATATCAGTGCCGAAACGCAATGTCTTTAATGTGCAATAAATGGAGCAGTACTCTTCTATGTACATTCATGTATTATGTGCCGCTTCTACGCTTGCACTTCTATATTATCCTATGCACTGACTCGTTTGGGCACTGTTACCAGATCATTAAAAGAGTCGCTCAAGGGCTCAATTCTGGGTATAATATCCAAACTGACTTTGGGTGGGGATTCCAGTGTCTTCAACACCAGGCGGTTCAAATCCAAAACTTCCACTACGGCCAACGGCTCCAGGGAAGATCCAATAACGAAAATACGCGAACACCGACACGCACAGCAAACTAAAGCCTTGAAAATGTCTAATAGACCAACGATTGCGATTGAAAGTCCCTGCCCGGGCGCCAATGAAAATTCGAAAACAACAAATAAAAACAAATTGCTATTTCAAAAAATTAACAATTTATTTGGGACTTAGCAACCGCGGAAAGGCTTGGCAGCGTGCGTGTGGTTAAAGCGATATCAAACAACGAACTCCTTGCCGCTCGCGACAGTTATATTACCGAAAACAAGACCTTACTCGCTAGCTTAAATATAAGAGATTCGCTTACACTTCTAGACAATTCAATAGTTCCATCTAATTACTTATACTAACAATTCATAATAATTCCTTACACTATTAGCCTATGGTTATGATCCAACAGTATGTATGCCCACACATACATGCGTATACATATGACATACATAAATACATATATACATACATATGTATGTACATGCATGTACATCGCCATCCGCCACCGCCATCGCTCCCGCCACATAAGCAGCTACAACGTTCGTTCATATGCTTGTATGTTTCTGTCTCGCTTGCAAACGTTCATAGACATTGCATTCAATTATAAACTTTGTTACGTGTCTAGCTCTTTTGTTTATAGTCCGATTTAGATGCAACTTTCAGGATAGTTCGACATTATTGGTCTCCAAATGAATTTGAAACTACAATACTGTACGATAAGAGCATTAGCCTTAAAATGGGCATTGAAGTTTAAAAAATTATATTATTTCTTGTGGGAAAAGGGGGCGTGACAGCCCCAAAAATTTTAATGGCAATGCATTTATGCCGTTTTTAGGGACCTGCATACCAAAACTGGTGTTCCTTAGTGCCATAGTTACTGGGATATTCGCCTAAAACATCAATTTTTTACGAGGTATGTCTAGTTTTTTGCTCATTGTGGGCGAATGGGGCGTGGCATCGAAAAAAAAAGAGTCTTGTATTGACTGACTAAATATCGAGTCGATACTGAGTAAATTCAAACTTGTAGTTCTTACCATCTCTGAAATCTGTTTGTTCATACGGGCAGACAGACAGACGGACAGACGGACATGGCTATATCGACTCGGCTTATGATGCTGATCAAGAATATACATATATACTTTATGGGGTTTGACACGCCTCCTTCTACCTGTTACTTACTTTTCACAAACTTGCAGAGAGTATAAAAAACAAGAACCAACAACAACTATGCTGCAGCAAAAACTCTACAACAACCAAAACTATACTATCATAACAACAACAACAACGCAAATCAGCGACAACAACCATAAGACGACACAGAAGTAACAATCACAGCAGCCGCGACGGTGACTTCACACCGCAACAGTTGTGCACCCTGGCACAGTGGGACGAACGTGGTGAGCTTTGCCGCTCCTGACAGCAGTTTTTTTTTTAATAAAATTAATTATAAAAATTTGCTATTTATAGTTTATCGTTAAAAGAAATAATTTTATTTTTCTTATCTATTTATTTATTTACATATTCGCCTATTTATTATTCTTATTTTAAAAGAATTATTGTGTCATATATATATTTAAATTGCTGTGTGTGTTCTCTTGGCTCGTGTTCCCTTTTTCTTTTGACTCATTTGCTGCGTTACCGAATTCCCAAATCAAGTGTGTCATAATAATTTCTTTTCTTTGATGCATGCCAAAATGAATTGGCAATGTCCGGCCCCCTTTGAGCTCTAAGGTCGAGCACGCCCGACCGTAGAATACTCTCTGCATTTTATTCCCGATCATTTTAATAAAATCGATATCCGGGTATATCAATTGATAGTACTTGCAATTAAACACGTTGAAACAAAAACATCTGTATACACACACTTATACATTTGACATTATATGTATGCACGCACATATGTATGTGTGTATATGTTATACATACACAATTGATTGGCACGGCCAGCATTCGCGGGATGCGCTGCCGCTAGCAAGCAGCGAAAACGTTCGCTCACATGTTTGTATGTTTCTATCTCGCTCGCACACATGCATTGGCATTGCGTTCAATTATCAACTTTCTTACATGTCTAGCTCTTTTGTTTATTGTCCGATTTAGATGCAACTTTCAGGATAGTTTAATATATTTTGTCTTCAAATGAATGTGAAATAAGAATACTGTACGATAAGAACATATGTCTTAAAATCGGCATTCAAGTTTGCAAATTATTTGATTTCTTGTGGGAAAATGCATTTATGCCGTCTCAAGGAACCTACATACCAAAAAATGTGTTACTAAGTGCCATAGTTACTGAGATATTTGCCTAAAACATCAATTTTTTACGAGGTATTTCTAGTTTTTTGCACATTGTAGGCAAACGGGGCGTGGCATCGAAAAAAAAAAGATTCTTGTATTGACTGATTTAATATCGAGTCGATAGAGACCAAATTCAAACTTGTAGCTCTTACCATCTCTGAAATCTGTTTGTTCATACGGACGGACAGACAAACAGACGCACAGACAGACGGACAGACGGACATGGCTATATCGACTCGGCTTGTGATGCTGATCAAGAATATATATACTTTATGGGGTCTGCCACGCCTCCTTCTGCCTGTTACATACTTTTTTTTTTTGCACAAACCCAATATACTCTCTCTTGCAGAGAGTATAAAAAAATTGAATTAACATTATAAATAAAATTAAATAGAGTAAAATATAGGAAAATAAACTAAAATGTAAATGGATTAGCGCGTAGGGAAGATAATACAACTAAGGACTGAACTTGTGTAATAGTCTAAGAAATATGTATGTATGAATTTTGTGCAACATGAAGATGATTGAGTAGATTTTCTACAGGAGGGGGATTGCATAGCATGGAGTGATAGAGCTGACGAGAACAGTTGAATAATGGGTGGCACAACGGAAAATTTTGAATGTTGCCGCCACAGGTAGGGTGGGTACTTTGCGGCAGAAACATCGATGCCGCTGATAGAGATGGCCGATAAATGTTTAGTGCTGGTAGTTTTCGTGTCCCGTAGTAGTTGTGATGTAGAGGTTCCCCAATCGATGATTGTGGATTGTACGCTTAGTGGCCTTTGGTTAACAACCCCGCTCTGAGGCTAATGAGCTAGCCGCGGTAACCCCAGGAAGGACAAGCAGAGTCGTAACAATATGGCGCTCAATGGCAAATGGAGCTCGACGATATGCGTCTCATCGTAGCATACGACCCAGAAAAAAATAAATAACACATAATATTGTCGAATCTCACGTGTCTTAGTTTGCGGATCGGTTCTAAATGGAGTCTTGATGGGATAGTATACGCCCGCCTTCAATAGCACATGAAGGATACGACCTGCAAACCAAGCATCTTTTGTAGTTTTGTTTAAATGTAAAGTAAAGTAGAGCGTCTTTTTGAGTTTTCTGGTATTGGTTGTCCGGCCAAAACTATCGGCTGATCGCGGTGATCCGTGCGGGGATCAAGACTCCAACACGCGAAACATCGTGACGACGATAGTTGGCTAGGTGGTGAATAGTGGCCAATGGTGACCCGTATAGGGAATAACTCTGGTACGCGCTGCATCATTTTGCACCCATCGTGGGCAACCAGAACCACAAAGAAAACACAATAAAGAGTAAGCCTGGCCCACGGAGGTCCCTTAACTGTCAGCTGAGCTGACGATCTGATATGTCGACAGACCTCTCGTGTTTTGTATTTTTTTGTGCATTGAATGTCTGGCCATTTTTATTCGAACCGTATGGTTGACGTAGTGTTTAGTTAGCTCGAACCGGCAGAATGCAATCCCCGTCTTATATTATATGTTGAAAGGAGGTCATTTGTTAAGTTTTGTGCGATAGCTTTTTTTGTTTGTATGTGTTATTATTTATTTATATTTATTCGGTGATTAGTGTTTATTTATATAACTTACTGAGTATTATATATTACATATTATTTAAAAATTATTGGTGATTATCATTTGGTACTTATTTATTTATATTTATTACTGAATGTTTGTTTGTGGATATTTATTACAAAATATTTATTATATTTATACCCGTTACTCGTAGAGTAAAAGGGTATATTGTAATCGTTGGAATGTATGTAACAGGCAGAAGGAGGCATGGCAGACCCCTATCAGCCATATAGCCATATCCGTCTGTCCGTCTGTGTGAACAAAAGGATCTCAGAGACTATAAGAGCTAGAAAGGCCCGAGTGGTCGCAAATGAAAGATAAAATGCCCAAGCAGTACACACAAAGGTTAAAACAGATAAAAATAGCATGTTTTAGAATAGAAAACTTTTTTGTTAACAATTCTATCTAAACCAAACAAATTTACACAGAAAGTACACATCTAGGGAGTACATATACTGGCCAAGTTTGATCCAAATCGGACAACTATATCGTATAGCTCCCATAGGGACGATCGGTCAAAAATACGCTCCAAATATGAATTTATATGAAAAATTTCTACATTGGCCAAGCAATCTTAGTGAAAGTCACACAGAATATATTTGTCAATAATAAAAACATACTGACCAAGTTTCATCCAAATCGGGGGACTATATCGTATATACTCCCACTATCAGTTTGATCGGTCGGTTTGAATAATGCTCTAAGTATGAATTTGTACGAAAATTTTTTGAATTATTCTCACTGGAGTCGATTGCCTAAGCGATTGTACTATTATTATTATCATATCCCATTGTTAATAATATAATAAAACTGAGTAACGGGTATCCTAAAGTCGCAAAGCGCCTATAGCATTCTTTCTTGTTTTTTCTCTCTTATCCGGCCGCGCAACCGCCTCGTGGCGATTTCAAAAACAACTCCCCTTTGACTTTCAGGCCACCTGTTGCTATGCCATATAGAATCCTTAATCCTCCTATTCCGTAGGCCGTCAGCCCTTGGCCTAATTCTCTTCCTCTCTCTCTTATTCAAACTCTCCTTTCTTATCAATACTCTTGTATCCTTACTCTTATACTTTTACCTTTGCCAACCACTAGCGAACGCGCTGTCCCGTTTTCCCCTCGCCTAGTATGGCAACACTCGCACACAACCCAGCTGAGCAGAACAGTGTGCGATTATTTCACCAATACTTATCGCCACTCTATTCTGCTCAGCCCCAGATGCAACATCACTTAAAGATTTGTGCCCGGCACGCAGGTGTCTGCACCTGCGAGGGAAGTGATGCAATATTCGGGGTTGTCCGCTTCAAATTTGCCGCGCCTGAGATAAGGGTCTCATGGTCTACCGATAGAGCTAGCCGGGCATAGTGTCTCCGCTCGAGCTCTTGCTACACTCTGATGTCTTTGGCGTGAAAGACTCCTATCGGGCGCCCGCTCTCATTCTGCAGCTCAAACGTGCTCGCACCCACTGCTTTTACGAACCGAGCTTTCGGGAATTTTCACGAAAGACTTCCTGCCTTGGAACCAAATGGAGTTCTCGTGTCCACTCGTTATTGCGCAGACTGCTCCTCTCATAGGCCTGATGAAAGAGACTCTGGATCTTCTCCTGGATAAGCCATTGCCTATATGCACGGCCAAGCGTCGCCAGCTCGTGTTCACACAAGGACTTCAGTTTGCGTACTATCATACTGAGCCCCAATCAGCATCACATTCTGGCCGAACACAGCAAAGAATGGGGTGACTCATGTTGTCGTATGGACGGCAATGCGGCCATGATCTCCGAGAGGTACAGAGCCCATTTCCGATGGTCACTATTTAGGTATGCCCAAATCGCCGCCCGAGCTAATCGACTGAATCGCTCCGCAGAATTGCTTTTCAAAAATCTTCCACGGGCATTCCAAACTTAATGAAGACCTCGTGCACCAGGAATTCGACTACTGCCTTTGCTGTCGGTTCGCGCTTGGCTTTCAAAAACAGCAATTTGGAGAGGTCAACGACGATTAAGATCCACGCGTGCAAAGTCTTCGCCATTCCACCATGTGCCGACGTGTGCTCCTCATGCGCTTTTCGGATCAGCTCGTGCAAAAGTGACGCCAGGACCCAAAGCTTCCACTCACAACCCTCGAGTTCGTTTCTCAAGATATCGTGTGACCTGCTTTTAAAAATTAAGCCCCCTTCCACTTTCATGTCTGTCAACTGATGCTTGTTATCCTCAATTTCCTGAGCCATTTCTTTGTACTCCTCACTCTCGAACTCATTAGTAATGAGCCCCAAAATCTCGCTAGGATCTAACTCCTCCCTAACCTGGGCCACTAAAGCTTCCAAGTTTCGTGAGAGCATGTCGGCCACTACATTTTCTGCCCCCTTCCGATGCTCGATCAATCCATCCCCCTATTATAAATCCCAGACACCTCAGCGACTTGAAACAGAACTTTGACTTTTTCAACCCTATCGTCAAATTCGCCGCTTTGAAGCATTCCGCTACCCTTTATACCAAACCGTCCAGGTATACGAACACATACGACCTCAGCTCCGTTGGGATCAGATTGTCCATCAAGCAACAGAGGCGTTGAGCTGCATTGCACAAACCAAATGACATCATTCTAAACTTGTACAGTGGACGGCCCGATACCGTGAATGCCGTACATGGCTTGCTCTCCTCTTCTAACTCGATCTGCCAGAAGACGAATTTGAGATCTACGCTGGAGACGTAGCGGTAGACGGTAGCGGAAATGCATCGTTGATCGACAAATTGTTGAGCTTCCGGGCATCGAGACAGAACCGATTTTTTCCGGCCTTAGTACAACTGTAGTACGGTTACTCCACGGACTGTTACTTTCCTCAATGATACCGATAGCCAACATTTTGTCGATTTCATCTCACACCACCATAGAGCCTCACCTCAGCAAAGATGAGGAATCTCTCGCGTGCCTCCTTCATCCTTAGCGTCACCAGTCGCATCCCGTCGAGCAACCGATCGTCGAAAATCCTGTTTAGTGCCTCTAGGTACGTTCGCTTTCTCTCCTCATACGGCAATAAAGGAAAACAATTCCTATTACTAGCGTAATCTTTATCAGCTATCGGACGACAATCAATACTTTCTCCTATTATACCTATACCTACTTGACAACATGTATTCTTACTCGCTCCCAAAACCTATTTCTAATGGACCACACAAATCCTTATTTTCTACCAAAAATATGGACTTCACCTTTTCTTATTTTCTATAAAACCTTTTTCTATTTCCTTGCGGGATTCTCCTGGTGGTACGAGTCTTCCGGTTCCCTCGCACCCCTTCGACCGTTTCCCTGGCATCTTCACTCTTTGGCCAAACAATCCCTGAAAACATGGTCGTTCGCGTCCCAACACTTGCCTCCTCTACTTCCAGGTCTAGTTCTTCTTCAACCACGTCCACCTCATTCACCGCTTTGCGCCCTTCTACCGTGCCATACCTCTGCGGTGGTCGCCCTTCAAACGGCTTAAAAGTCCTCCTACCGTACGCCTATTCCACCTCACTGCACTCAACCCTCAACTGATCCAAGGTGTACGTTTGAAGGGCATACACCTAGCGTGCCAGATCGTCCCGAAGCCCTTTTTTGACCATCTTGATGAGACGAGCCTCAGGCAGGGGTTCTCGCAACCTCGATGCGAGCTTCTGCATTGAATAAACAAAATCGTCGGCACTCTCACTGCCTCTTTGCTTCCTCTGCATCAGCTCGTCCATTTTGTCGTCCTCCGTCTGAGTTCCCCTGAATCCTGCCAATAACGGACGCTTCAGCTCGTCCCATCGCTCTACTCGAAGCTGCACTCGAATTATTCGCGTTCCCATCGAAAGAAACATCCCATCTCTCGATCTCCACCCACATCTGCCTGTCTGAAACACCCTCGTCAGTTCGCACAGCCCTCTTGTCTCCAGGGTACTCATCGGCCCGTCTGTCTTCAGCCCTTCACTGAGCCGTCTTCGGATTTCTCCAATTCCGCGTTTGCGGATTGGCTGGCCTAAGCCGAACGGACTCCCATTCATGGTGGTTTTAAAGCGGATTCTCCTCGCACCCAAACCTGCACCAAAATCTATTCCTTCCTCATCGTCGAATGCCATCAGCTCATACTCCTTGGGGCTGTATGGAAACTAGGGATTCTCCCGGCTACTGTCAGCTCCTTCCGCTCGAGAGTCAGCTGGCTCGCAATCGGACGCAGGACGTCATTAATGGCCTTCATCACCTCCATGAAGCCTAGCCGCATCTCTTGCTGGATGGTTTGGCATATGCCATCGGCTTGAGACTTCATGAAGGTGAGGTGAGCCTATACGAACACAATAAAATAATAATATAGTAATAAACGTATAATTAATAAATAAAAATATAACTAAATAAATAATAAATATAAATAATAACAAGAAAGAATGCTATAGTCGCTTCGCGACTTTAGGATACCCGTTGCTCAGTTTTATTATATTATTAACAATGGGATATGATAATAATAAGAGAACAATCGTTTAGGCAATCGACCCTAGTAAATTTAATTTAGATGGCTTGGGAAACAGAAAAATTTCATACAAATCCATACTTAGAGCATTATTTAAACCGATCGTCCTAGTGGGAGATATACGATATAGTCCCCCGATTTGGATGAAACTTGGTCAGTATGTTTATATTATTGACAAATATATTCTGTGTGACTTTCACTAAGATTGCTTGGCCAACGTAGAAATTTTTCATATAAATTCATAATTGGAGCGTATTTTTGACCGATTGTCCCTATGGGAGCTATACGATATAGTTGTCCGATTTGGATCAAACTTGGCTAGTATATGTACTCCCTAGATGTGTACTTTCTGTGTAAATTTGTTTGGTTTAGATAGAATTGCTAACAAAAAAGTTTTCTATACTAAAACATGCTATTTTTATCTGTTTTAACCTTTGTATGTACTGCTTGGGCATTTTATCTTTCATTTGCGACCACTCGGGCCTTTCTAGCTCTTATAGTCTCTGAGATCCTTTTCTTCACACAGACGGACAGACGGATATGGCTATATGGCTATATGGCTGATAGAATAAGAATATATATACTTTATGGGGTCTGCCATGCCTCCTTCCGCCTGTTACATACATTCCAACGATTACAATATACCCTTTTACTCTACGAGTAACTGGTATAAATATAATAAATATTTTGTAATAAATATCCACAAACAAACATTCAGTAATAAATATAAATAAATAAGTACCAAATGATAATCACCAATAATTTTTAAATAATATGTAATATATAATACTCAGTAAGTTATATAAATAAACACTAATCACCGAATAAATATAAATAAATAATAACACATACAAACAAAAAAAGCTATCGCACAAAACTTAACAAATGACCTCCTTTCAACATATAATATAAGACGGGGATTGCATTCTGCCGGTTCGAGCTAACTAAACACTACGTCAACCATACGGTTCGAATAAAAATGGCCAGACATTCAATGCACAAAAAAATACAAAACACGAGAGGTCTGTCGACATATCAGATCGTCAGCTCAGCTGACAGTTAAGGGACCTCCGTGGGCCAGGCTTACTCTTTATTGTGTTTTCTTTGTGGTTCTGGTTGCCCACGATGGGTGCAAAATGATGCAGCGCGTACCAGAGTTATTCCCTATACGGGTCACCATTGGCCACTATTCACCACCTAGCCAACTATCGTCGTCACGATGTTTCGCGTGTTGGAGTCTTGATCCCCGCACGGATCACCGCGATCAGCCGATAGTTTTGGCCGGACAACCAATACCAGAAAACTCAAAAAGACGCTCTACTTTACTTTACATTTAAACAAAACTACAAAGATGCTTGGTTTGCAGGTCGTATCCTTCATGTGCTATTGAAGGCGGGCGTATACTATCCCATCAAGACTCCATTTAGAACCGATCCGCAAACTAAGACACGTGAGATTCGACAATATTATGTGTTATTTATTTTTTTCTGGGTCGTATGCTACGATGAGACGCATATCGTCGAGCTCCATTTGCCATTGAGCGCCATATTGTTACGACTCGGCTTGTCCTTCCTGGGATTACCGCGGCTAGCTCATTAGCCTCAGAGCGGGGTTGTCAACCAAAGGCCACCAAGCGTACAATCCACAATCATCGATTGGGGAACCTCTACATCACAACTACTACGGGACACGAAAACTACCAACACTAAACATTTATCGGCCATCTCTATCAGCGGCATCGATGTTTCTGCCGCAAAGTACCCACCCTACCTGTGGCGGCAACATTCAAAATTTTCCGTTGTGCCACCCATTATTCAACTGTTCTCGTCAGCTCTATCACTCCATGCTATGTAATCCCCCTCCTGTAGAAAATCTACTCAATCATCTTCATGTTGAACAAAATTCATACATACATATTTCTTAGACTATTACACAAGTTCAGTCCTTAGTTGTATTATCTTCCCTACGCGCTAATCCATTTACATTTTAGTTTATTTTCCTATATTTTACTCTATTTAATTTTATTTATAATGTTAATTCTCTTTTTTTTTTTATTTACATCTTTTAAATTAAAAAAAATCTCTTCTTCCTTCTATGTTATCCCGAACGTTTTCCTTTCTTTTATTTATGCGTATTAATTTGTCATATATATTACTATAGTTTTTTTTGGTACGAAGAGGGGTCTCGGGGGGGACCTTATACGTCCTTAGAGCTCAAAGGGGGCCGGACATTGCCAATTCATTTTGGCATGCATCAAAGAAAAGAAATTATTATGACACACTTGATTTGGGAATTCGGTAACGCAGCAAATGAGTCAAAAGAAAAAGGGAACACGAGCCAAGAGAACACACACAGCAATTTAAATATATATATGACACAATAATTCTTTTAAAATAAGAATAATAAATAGGCGAATATATAAATAAATAAATAGATAAGAGCGGCAAAGCTCACCACGTTCGTCCCACTATGCCAGGGTGCACAACTGTTGCGGTGTGAAGTCACCTTCGCGGCTGCTGTGACTGTTACTTCTGTGTCGTCTTATGGTTGTTGTCGCTGATTTGCGTTGTTGTTGTTGTTATGATAGTATAGTTTTGGTTGTTGTAGAGTTTTTGCTGCAGTATAGTTGTTGTTGGTTTTGGTTTTTTATACTCTATGCAAGAATATATTGGGTTTGTGAAAAGTACAAACCCCATAAAGTATATATGTATATTCTTGATCAGCATCATAAGCCGAGTCGATATAGCCATGTCCGTCTGTCCGTCTGTCTGTCTGTCCGTATGAACAAACAGATTTCAGAGATATTAAGAGCTACAAGTTTGAATTTAGTCAGTATCGACTCGATATTAAGTCAGTCAATAAAAGAATCTTTTTTTTCGATGCCACGCCCCATTCCCCCACAATGAGCAGAAAACAAAACACACCTCGGAAGAAACCAATGTTTTTGACGAGTAGCTCTGAAACTTTGGAATAACAATTTTGGTAGGCAGGTTGCTTAAGACGACACAGATGCAATGTCATTAAAAGTTTTGGGCTGTATTGCTGGTAAGAAATAAAGTTAGAGGTGCTGCTGACGGTGTATTATCATCTTTTAGCACAGTGCTCAGTTAATAAAGCGGATAAGCGTCCGGCTTACCTCGTTTAACAGGAACTGTCAACATTGAGACAGGAAACAACGACGTTTTTAACTAATAAGACTACTATGACTTCCGAAGCAGATATTGCTGACGCAATCAATGAAAAATATAGGGGCGACGTATTAAGGGTTTTTATATCAGAATTAAAAAAACTCCTATGCGATATAGTATTTGCATCTAGACCCTCTGATTTACCATGCGCACAGGCACTAGCAGAAGAAGTTAGGGCAAATCATGAACGTTACACTTTTGCCTCGCATTTTGCAAAAGGTTCATCCGAAACGTCTACAAAAAGCAGACAACCAACTCAAAGAACCACTAACGCAGATTCATTGACAGGCTATCGCAATCTACATTTATGTAACAGTCAAACGAATTTAGTTAGTGACACAAACGAAGCTGTAGCACAAACCAATAGGTAACACAACGCCGGTTGTCGCTCAATCTTTGGGCGAACCAATGGATTTTGACTCTTCAACGTCCCGCCGAGGCCTATCGAACTGGCAACGCCCTAATTTTCACCAATGGGTTAATAATCCACCTGATCGCCATAGTTTAAGAACTAATCGAATTAAAACAGTAATATGAGAATTGATTCTGACATTGTTGCATTTTCAGAGACTTGGCTCAATTCTAGCATATCTGATAATGAAACATGTAGTATAATTATAACATCTTCGGGCGCGATCGTCTTCATCGACGCGGTGGTGGAGTTCTTATTTCAGTAAAATCCTCCCTTAATGCTGAAGTAATAGATGTTTCACCACTGGACGAAATTGGAATTTTTGCCGTTAAGGTTACTTTTTCGTCAATTGTCCTTTATGTAACTTGTTCTTACATTCCTCCATCCTCAGAAATGTCTGTTTATTTACAGTATTTCAATTTCATCAAAGAAATATTTAGTCACTTTCGTGATTTTGATTTCTTTGTGATACTAGGTGATTTTAACTTACCAAACGTTTCCTGGACTTTTTCGACAAGTTTGATTACATACCCACACCCAACAATGACTTTTTAGATAGTTTAATTGATCTTCCTTTTTTTCAAATCAATCATGTATCTAATCTTCTGAACCGGATGCGGGATCTTATCTTCGTTAATGATTCATCCAGTGCCATTGTCACTAGATCTTCTCCTGTAGTTTCTCCTAAAGATTCTTTTTATCCTACCCTTGAACTTTACCTGTCTATCCTTAACCGAATCAGTTCACCTCCTTCATCCTCTTCCAAATTTTTCTTTGCTAAATCAACTGATTTTTGCTACTGACTGGTCTATACTATAAAGCATGAATGGTATTAACATAGCTGTCGAGTATTTTTACAACATATTACATTTAATCTTTGATGTCTCTATTCCATATAGTGTTGTAAAGTCCATTTCACATAAATCTCCTTGGTTGCCACCAAGACTATCTAACTTAAAAAATAAAAAATCAAAATATTTTAAAAAGTTTAAGCAGACATGCTCTAGCTTAGACTTTTTAAATTATTCTTAAGCAAAAGCAGCCTTTACCCTTCTTAATTCTCAATGCTATGAAAATTATCTCGTTCGTTGCAAGAATCAATTTGCGCGTGATCCTAAACAACTCTATAGCTTTTTAAATTATAAGCGCAAGTCTTCTACTTTACCCTATTCATTCTTCTTCAATACCACTAAAGTAAGTGAGGACTCGGCTGCTTCCGATCTCATTGCTAACTTTTTTCAATCTACGTACGCCCCTAGAATACCAACAAACTTCTCTTACACCTTTAAACCCCCATCCTCTAATTCCGTTTTTTCCCTGATATTAATACTAGTTGCCTGCTCACTTCAATTAAAAACTTGGGCCTGAATCAATCTCCTGTGCCTGACAAGATTCCTAGCTGCGTGCTTAAGGAGTGCTGTTCTTCTATAATTAAACCTCTTTCAATTCTTTTTAACCTCTCTTTGGAATTCTCTGTCTTTCCTTCCCTTTGGAAAGAATCTTACATTATCCCTCTGCATAAAAAAGGTTGCAAGTCGGATATATCCAACTACAGGGGAATTGCGAAGTTGTCGGCAATCCCTAAGCTCTTCGGAAAGATTATTACTTCGACTTTGCAACACCTCTGCAAGCAAATTATCTTCCCTGCCCAACACGGTTTTATTAAGAGTCGGTCGACTTCGACCAATCTATTGGAATTTACCTCTTTTGTAAATGAGGCCTTCCTTAATAGAATGCAAACTGATGTCCTCTATACTGATTTCAGTAAAGCGTTTGACTCTGTTAATCATAACCTTCTTCTGCATAAACTAAGCATTTTAGGCTTCCCACCTCCCCTTTTTCTGTGGATATCATCATATCTTACAAGTAGGACCCAAAGTGTTATGCTTAGATCAGCCATATCTAAATCTGCCTAAGTTACTTCTGGAGTTCCCCAGGGTAGTCACCTAGGCCCCTTATTATACTCTCTGTAAGAGAGAGTATATTGGGTTTGTGAAAAAAAAAGTATGTAACAGGCAGAAGGAGGCGTAGCCGACCCCATAAAGTATATATATTCTTGATCAGCATCACAAGCTTAGTCGATATAGCCATGTC
Organism: Drosophila cardini; assembly: GCA_018903735.1. NCBI lineage: Eukaryota > Metazoa > Arthropoda > Insecta > Diptera > Drosophilidae > Drosophila > Drosophila cardini. The sequence continues at coordinate 745,672 of JAEIGM010000031.1, forward strand.
CGTCTGTCCGTCTGCCTGTCCGTCTGTCTGTCCGTATGAACAAACAGATTTCAGAGATGGTAACAGCTACAAGTTCGTATTTAGTCAGTATCGACTCGATATTCAGTCAGTCAATACAAGAATCTTTTTTTTTTCGATGCCACGCCTCATTCGCCCACGATGAGCAAAAAACTAGACATACCTCGTAAAAAATTGATGTTTTGGGCGAATATCTCAGTAACTGTGGGACTTAGGAACACCAATTTTGGTATGCAGGTTCCTTGAGACGGAATAAATGCATCGTTATTAAAAATTTTGGACTGCCACGCCCCCTTTTCCCACAAGAAGTAAAATAACTTTCAAACTTCGATGCCGATTTTAAGGTTTATATTCTTATCGTACAGTATTGTTATTTCACATTCGTTTGAAGGCAACGTATATCGAACTATCCTGAAAGTTGCATATAAATCGGAAAATAAACACAAAAGCTAGACACGTAACAAAGTTTATAATTTAACGCCACTTCACTGCATGCGTGCAAGACAGAAACATACAAATATGTGAGCGAACGTTTTCGTTGCTTGCGTAGCTTAGCGGCAGCGCTGCCCGCGAATGCTGGCTGTGCCGACCAATTGTGTATGTATAACATATACACACATACATATGTGCGTGCATACTTATAATGTCAAATGTATAAGTGTGTGTATACATACAATCAGATGTTTTTGTTTCAACGGGTTTTGTTGCAAGTATCAATTGATATACTTGGATACCGATTTTATTAAATGATCAGGAATAAATTGCAGAGAGTATTCTATGGTCGGGGGTGCTTGACTGTACTTTTCATTCTTGTTTTTTAATGTTTTTATAAATGACCTTCCTTCTTCACTAGCCCACTGTCGCATACTTATGTATGCCGATGACGTGAAATTATTATTGTCTAATAAGGATCCCCCAGATCATACGCTTCTTCAAGAAGATTTAAATTCTATGCACAGCTGGTGCATAACTAATCACTTGAACCTAAATTTTTCTAAATGCTTGTTGATGACGTTTAACAGGGTGACTCCTTACTTAGCCAACTATCACATTGCAATATACCTTTACAACGTATATTGTCAGTCGATGACCTCGGTGTTCGTTTTATACTCTCTGCGAGAGAGAGTATATTGGGTTTGTGAAAAGTATGTTACAGGCAGAATGAGGCGTGGCAGACCCCATAAAGTATATATATTCTTGATCAGCATCACTAGCCGAGTCGATATAGCCATGTCCGTCTGTCCGTCCGTATGAACAAATAGATTTCAGAGATGGTAAGAGCTACATGTTTGAATTTGGTCAGTATAGACTCGATATTATATTTTTTCTTGATGCCACGCCCCATTCGCCCACAATGAGCCAAAAACTAGAAACACATCGAAAAAAATGGATGTTTTTGCGAATAGCTCAGTAACTATGGCACTTAGGAATACCAATTTTGGTAGGGAGGTTTCTAGAGACAGCATAAATGCACTGTCACCAAAAAATTTGGACTGCCACGCCCCCTTTTCTCAAAAGAAATAAAACAATTTTCAAACTCGAATGTCAGTTATAAGCCGTATGTTCTTATCGTACAGTATTGTAATTTGAAAATCGGTTGGATAAATTATATTTAACTATCCTATAATCGGACATTAATAAAAAGAGCTAGACGCGTAACAAAGTTTATAATTGAACGCAATGACTATGCATGTGTGCAAGCGAGACAAAAACATACAAACATGTGAGCGAACGTTTACGCTGCTTGTGTCGCGGCAGCGCTGCCAGCGACCGCTGTATATACTTATCCCTAGTCCGTCCCATTCTTGAGTATTGTTCATGTGTCTGGTCTCCTCAACATGCTCATAGTCAAGCTTTAATTGAGTCAGTGCAGAAGCAGTTTTTACTCTTCGCGCTTCGTGGACTTAATTGGGACCCTAATCTTCGCCTTCCATCTTATACTTACAGACCATTGCTTCTGAATCTTCCATCCCTTATTAATCGGCGCAGAGTTCTTGGAGTAATCTTCCTCCATAAATTAATAATCGGTGATATCTGCTTCCCATCTCTTTTAGAACGCATTTAGTTCAATACTCCCACCAGGACCACTAGGTACTACATCCCTTAACCTCTTCCTACATGCACTACTGACTACGCTTTCCACAATCGTTTTCGGGTATTATGCGCTAATTATAATGAACACTATAGATTGATTAACACATCTCTCTCTCTCTCTCTCCCTCTTCCATCTTAAAGCTTCTCTTTACAGCCAACTCCGTTATATCTCTGATTTCCAAGGGCAGTAAGAATGGAGTCTCTGCCATTCATTCTTCCCCTTAAATCCGAGATCTTTCGAGTTACTTTTGGCATATTTTTATTTATTGATCTGGTTGGGTTTCTCTGGGTTTTTCCCAGCCCTTGCAACAAATGTTGGATCAATTTCTTTCATGTTATTCCCAGATTAATAGTCTAATTACTATCTTTTTTAATTTCAGTTTAATTCAAATTTAAAAATTTTTTAATAATTACTTTTAATATAATCTAAATTTAAATTATATATATATACACTACGTAATCATATAGTTAAATACTCGCGACGGCTTTTAGTCTGCGTTAATAAATAAATAAATAATATCTGATTGAAGAAAAATGTGCTCTTTATGCGGCATACAACGATGGTGGCGAACAAGAAGTAGCAGAGGTTGAAGAAGATCGGGTTAATTTTTTAGTGGCAATTCCATCCTGCCATGGACATTGCGTTCAATTACAAAATTTGTTACGTGTCTAGCTCTTTTGTTTATAACCCGATTTATGGGCAACTTTCAGGACAATTTGATCTAATTTGTCTCCAAACGAGTTTTAAATTATAATGCTGTAAGAACATATGCCTTAAAAATGACATTCATGTTTAAAAATTGTTTTATTATACCCGTTACTCGTAGAGTAAAAGGGTATATTGTAATCGTTGGAATGGAAACAGGTAAAAATAGCATGTTTTAGTATAGAAAACTTTTTTGTTAGTAATGCAATCTAAACAAAATTTACACAGACGATATAGCAATGTCCGTCTGTCTGTCCGTCCGTCTGTATGAACACCTGGATCTTCTAAACTAAAAGAGCTAGATCCACCAAATTTGAAATGAAAGTCCGTCTGCTCCGCGAGCATATCAAGTCTATTTCAAATCTTTGCCAGGCTCCCTACCGCCCCCGCAAATTTTTCACATCACCACAACTTGAAAACGACTGTATGGTATCATTGTCACTATCCTCACTAAGTTTAAAACGGATCGGACAGCTATAGCCTATAGCTCCCATAGGACAAATCGGTCAAGAATAAAAAATACTTTTGAAGACACGTAGTATTAGTCAAGCGATAGCACCCAAACTCACACAGTTTGTGTTATACACACAAAAAAAAACATTTATAAAAGTATCCTCACCAAATTTGGTCCAAATCGGAGAACAACAACATATAAAACAAACTGGTCAAAGTTGCTGAATTTTATGAACAAATTGTTTGTTGCTTGCAATGAAAGAGTTAACTTTATGTTTACCTATATCAACTCCAATAAGGAGTAGCAGTAAGTATTTAGTTGAGATGCAAGTTCATATTTTTCGTACGAGATCAACGGTTTGAAAGCCGTCAGGGACATTTTATTAATTTTTGTTATATAATTTTAACGCAGATAGCCGAAGTATTTTATAAGTGGGCCGTGGCGCAGCCGCTAGGGTTGTGGCGCAGCCGCTAGGGTTGTGGCGCAGCCGCTAGGGTTGTGGCGCAAGTTGGAGTTGGAGGAGTTGGAGGCATGTTACTATTTTTCGTACTTGAGGTCTGCGGCTCGAACGCCGTCACGGACATTTCAATTATAATTGTTTTATAACTAAAAAAAAGTATTATATGTAAATGCAAACAGTCAGACGCATGTCGCAGATTCAAACCCAATCAGTACTGATCTATTCTCTTTTTTTTTTATACCCTTGCAGAGGGTATATTAATTTTGTCACGAAGTTTGTAACGCATTGAAGGAGGCATCTCCGACCCCATAAAGTATATACATATATTCTTGATCAGCATCAACAGGCGAGTCGATATAGCCATGTCCGTCTGTCTGTCCGTCTGCTTCTATGCGAACTAGTCTCTCAGTTTTAAAGCTATCTTGATGAAACTTGGTACAGATGTGTATTCTCTCTGCAGGCAGATCATTTGTTAAAATCGGCCGGATCGGATGACTATATCATATAGCTCCTATAGGAACAATCGGTTGAAAAAAAAATTTTTTTTTTGAGCTATTTCAACCAAATTAAGCCTATATGCATTTAGTACCAAATCCCATGTGCAAACCAAATTTCATCCGAATCGGACCACTATATCATATAGCTAGCTGCCATAGGAACAATCGCTTGAAAATGATGAAAATGCTTAGTATGAAAATTTTCAGTGTCGATTGAGCAATTTCAACCAAACTCACGCCATAAACATTTGCTATCATTCCCCAGCTGTTGACCAAATTTCATTCGGATCGAACCACTATATCATATAGCTGCCATAGAAACAATCGGTTCAAAGGCTTAGTATGAAAATTTTTAATGTCTATTGAGCGATTTCAACTAAATTCACGCATTACATATAAGCTATCATTCCCTATATGCTGACCAAATTTCATCCAAATCGGACTACTATATCATATAGCTTCCATAGGAACAATCGGTTGAAAATGATGAAAATGCTTAGTATGAAAATTTTCAGTGTCGATTGAGCAATTATAACCAAACTCACGCCATAAACATTTGCTATCATTCCCCAGCTGTTGACCAAATTTCATTCGGATCGAACCACTATATCATATAGCTGCCATAGGACCAATCGGTTGAAAATGCCTAGTATGAAAATTTTCAGTGTCGATTGAGCGATTTCAACCAAACTCACACCATAAACATTTGCTATCATTCCCCAGCTGTTGACAAAATTTCAGTCGGATCGAACCACTATATCATATAGCTGCCATAGGAGCAATCGGTTCAAAGGCTTAGTATGGAAATTTTTAATGTCTATTGAGCGATTTCAGCTAAATTCACGCACTACTCCTTTGCTATTATTCCCTATATACTGACCAAATCTCATCTAAATCGGACTATTATATCATACAGCATTCATAGGAACTACTGGTAACTGAATTTAATGAACGCAACATGCATGACTGCAAGGGTATTAAATCTTCGGCGAGCCGAAGATAACCTTTCTTTCTTGTTTTGATTATTTTATATAGTAATTTATAGTATTTTTTAAACCCATTGTAATTATAAATGACATTTAATACTAAATAAAATTTAATTTTATCAAATTTCGTAATTTTTATAAATTTATGCAGGGGCAGGGGGGATTCATACAAAAATCCAACCAGAAATTAAACTAAAATTCTTGTAAGTCCAACTGGAATTTTCCTGAAAAAAATACCTAGTGACAAGTTTATGTACAGGGATGGCGGCGGACTCGCACAAATGAAAGACTTCATGGCGCCTGTTTCATTTGGTTTGGATTAATTTCTTAGTACCGTTCGCAATCACGCCAATGTAAAAGCGAATAAGTTTTTTCACAAATAGAGTGTCGAGTGACAAACGTGCGTTTTTCTCGCAATTTCTCCCACTGGGCTACACATATGCCACCACCACATGTCGTGTCAATATGAGGATCGATGGTCTCCGAAATTGCCAGTTACCACCGTGTCATCTTGGAAACCACCTTGCAGTCCTAGCACATTATCATGGGAATGAACCCTGCTCGAATCGATATCTTACTAACCAAAACTTACAATGGCTTAAACAAAATTGTAAATATAACTAAAATATATAGCAATTGACACAACAAAAGGTATATACTAAAAAACTGTAGCGAGCGAGCTGACTGTAAAACACCCCGTACTCATTCAATTGTGTTTTTTCATACAACACACCAATTTACGACCGGTTTGTCATATGGGAGTTCTATTCTATAGTTGTCCGATCCGGATTAAACTTAAAAAGGACATACAGAGTTATGACATATACATACTGTGTATTTTAAAATCTGTTTCTTAATCTGCCTGATATATAGACGAACTTTCAATCCAAGTTTGGTGGCTCTAGCTCTTATAGTCTCTGGGATCTAGGTGTTCATACTGACAGACGGACATCGCTATATCGACTCGACTGTTGATGCTGATCAAGAATATATATACTTTATCGGGTGGGCCACGCCTCCTTCTGTCTGTTATGTACATGTCGCTGTTGTTGATGAATTTAAAAATGTTCTCAGAAAAAATTGTTGAAAACCTATTAATAAATCTCGCAAATGACAAAATGCGTTCCTTCGGTCAATTCACTGAACCGGTTTTTGGATCTTATTTTGAACAAAACGACACTGCCCCACTTAAATATTATTTTGTTAATATTTTTTCAGTAGTATTTGTTAGATTTTCGATTTTTGGTTTATGTGCTGAGCACCTTCATTCGTTCATATTTTGTACGTGAACTAAGTCAATTATTACCTTCAAAGTTCATGAACATCTGAGCAGAAAGACATAATCAACTTATCCTTCTTCGTTCATGCAGAATTGGATGGAATGACTTATTCAGTTGTGAATGAACTACATATGTTTGATATAACAAAAGTTTATTTTATTTAAAAAATTATCGTTGTTGATCAATCAACGCAATAAATGGATTTAAGAACTTTTTGGGCTCTGATATTAACTGTGGTACTTTTATATAAATGAAAAACATATATATTTTCTAATTACTCTTTAACGTTTCTGCTGATCTAAGGTCAAATCGCTTTGTAAGCCTCCAGCAATATTAAGGACAGACTAACAGTATTTTGATTCGTATTCTTTTGTATATTTAAACTGATCAACATTTACAAATTAACAAAATACTGTTAAAAAAAACTTCTTCAAAAGCAGCGACTATGATATATGAAATGAACGATAACGTTCATGAATAACTAAATAAGTTCATTAGTTCATATTAATGAACGGAACGACCCAAAACTAGTATTACATGTAATCATACATAAAAGTACATAATTGGTATGATGCACATAAATTAGATGCACTGTTGGAAATAATATGTGTACGCTTGGCTTTAATTTTTATTTGAAGTTATGAGCGAGGTTCTGCAGGCAAAGCTAACTCATTTAAAAAGAATTAAAAAATACTTGATTTTAAAGTAGCGCAAAAACTTATTGCGGATGTGAATAAAAATAGATTGAAGTGCCAAAGAAGATTAAATAAAGAAAATTATGTTCAAGTGAAATAAAAGACGGGAAGTAATCTAAACAATGATAGGCACAGTACAGAAAGAAGGCAAAATCGATATGTTAAAATTATCCAGAGAAAATAATTGAAATAGTTTATATGTATATACTTTAAAGCAAACTTTGTGATACAAATTACTCCTTGACTTCTTGTGAACATATATATGTATGTGCATGAGTAAAGATGTGTAACTCGCCTTAAAAGCAATCTCAGCAGGAAAAACGCGTCGTGTATAGCTTGGCTTGTTTCTTTGTCACAGTTGCATTTCCTTACGAGCATACGTTGCATATTAATACGCCACTATTAATATTCAATAAATAAGGCAATTAAAATTTCGGAGCCACAAATATACAATGCCCAAATGTGATGTAAAAACTCGTTACATTCCGGCGACTTTTGCGTGGATTGTGCTGCTATTGACAACATTTCTTTTCTTTTTCTATCCGTAAGTATTATCTTCGAGAACATACAATATACTCTTCTCAGAGTCGACTTAAAATAAAATAAAAAAAACGGGTATATTCGGCTCGCCGAAGATTAAGTACCTTTGCCGTCATTTGGTTTTAATTACCAATTGTTCCTATGGAAGCTATATGATACAGTAGTCCGATTTAAATGAAATTGGTCAGCATATAGGGTATAATACCAAAAACGTATTGCGTGAATTTGGTTGAAATCGCTCAATAAACTCTACAAATTTTCATACTAAGCATTTCATTAGTGGTCCGATCCGGATGCAATCAATCAATGCAGTAATCAACATGTGGGGAATGATAGTGAATGCATATTGCGTGAATTTGGTTGGAATCGCTTCATAGACATTGAAATTTTTCATATCAATCATATTCATGCCGATCTAGATGAAATTTGGTTTTCACGTGTGATTTGGTATTGAATGCTTATAGGCTCAATTTGCATGAGATAGCTCGAAAAAAAAAATACCGATTGTTCTTATGGGAGCTGCATGATAAAGTTATCCGATCTGAGCTGTGTGCAGAAAGAATACACCTCTGTATCCATTTTCATCAAAATAGCTTTAAATATGAGAGACTTGTTCGCAAATGCAGATAAACATGGCTATATCGAACCGGCTGTTAATGCTGATCAAGAATATATATACTTTGTGGGGTCGTCGTATCCTTCAATGCGTTACAAACTTCGTGGCAAAAACAAAATGCCTTCTGCAATAATTAATAACAAATGTTACCTTTATAATAAAAATATTTGTACCTAAATTTTTCGAAATGCCTGTTCATGACGTTTAACAGGGTAACTCCTTACTTAGCCAACTACTATATTGGCAATTTACCCTTAAAACGTATATTGTCAACTGATGACTACGGTGTTCTTTTTGATAATAATTTGAGTTTCACACATCATATCCCTACTATTGTTAATAAAACCAAGGGCACTCGTAGATTCATTAAACGCTGGTCTAAGGAATTTAATGATCCATTCCTCATCAAACTTCTTATACATCCCTACATCCCTGTGTATGGTCTCCTCAAGATACTTATAGTCAAGCTTTAATTGAGTCAGTGCAGAAGCAGCTTTTACTCTTCGCGCTTCGAGGAGTTAATTGGGACCCTAATCTTCTCCTTCCATCTTACACCAACAGACTTTTGCTTCTGAATCTTCCGTCCTTTACAAATCGGAGAAGAGTTCTTGGAGTCATTTTCTTCAACAAATTAATAATCGGAGATATTTGCTCCCCATCTCTTTAGGAAAGCTTAAAATTCAATATTCCCACCAGGACCATCCCCTTATTGCTTTCTACATTTTTCCACTACTGACTACGCTTTGCACAATCGTTCTCTGTCATTATGCGTTTATTATAATGAACACTACAGATTAATTGAATCACCTCTCTATCTCTCTCCTATATTAAAGCTTCTCTTTATAGCCAACTCCGTTATATCTCCGATTTCCCAGGGCAGTAAGAATGGAGTCTCTGCCATTAATTCTTTCCCTTAAATCAGAGATCTTTCCTGATAGTTTTGGCAAAATTTTTTATTGTTGGTTGGGTTTTTCCCAACCTTTGCAACAAAAATATGGATTCATTTCTTTACTTTTTAGTCCCAGATTAATAAATTAATGGATCAATTATTTACTTTTTTAGTTTCAGTTAATTTAAATTTTAAATAATTACTTTTTAATAATTACTTATTATTAGTAATTTTAGTTACATATATGTATATATCTATATGTAACTTAATTATTTAGTTAAATACTCGCGACTGCTTTTGGTTTGCGTAAATAAATAAATGAAAATTAAATTTAGGGCTGTCAGCAAAGTCCTTTGGTATAAAATTGATTTGATATTTTCATTTATCAATAATAATCAATTTTCGAACGGTTTGTCCTATTAGAGATAAAGAATATACAAAGCTGTCCGATCGGGATGAAATTTTTGAAGAATCATGATATATAAAAAATGTGCGTTTGGCTAAGATCGCTCAATTACCATCACATGTTTATGTTCACAGTATACACATGGTCCATGAAAAATATTAGATTGATCGGACCCCGCCTTCTTCACCGCTTCATATAAGCCAATAATTCTTAAATGAAACTTTTTACATTTTCGGTTTTATACTTTCAAATCAATTCACTACCCAATTATTTCTACATTTTTTACTCAATTTCCACCTCTAAATCATCTGTCAGCAGGTCTTCATTTTCTAGAATTAATTTCAGCTCTACTACATCTGTGTATATACTTAAACCTTCGCTTTCTAACAACATTATGCACTCAACTGTGTGATTAAGCATGTTCTGCAGAGGGACACTCTCAGCAAACTCAGTCATAGATAATTCCTTAGGTCTACATTTTTCCTTTGCAGCAATCAATTTTTTGTAGCTCGGGAAAATATTACAATTGCTTATTTTGCTTTGCTGTCGAATGTTCATGTATTGGTTTTAGATCAAACAATTGTCCAATAAAAAATCTAGGGTTTCTTCTGGTGTAATAGGCACAGGGTTATGCAACTTCATTTACATGTTTTAAATTGGCTTTCTTCGCAGCCAATGCTGCTGCAACATGCACAAGAAGATTTGTGTTATAGTCATGTTCTGCTGAAACTTCAGACGCTAATTTGCGCTTTAAGCGAGAACTCCCTTCATCATATGATAATCGCGGGCATCCTACCCTAGCAGGGGATTCATTTGCAAAATCGTTACGTTACTTCCAGCTATATTTTCCATTTTGATTTGGTAAAATATTTGCAGTAAGTAACAAGAAAAAACGGTCCAAAATGTGCTTATATTACAAAGCACGTATAGTCACAAAAAGAAGTTAAAGAACAGCTGTTTTTAAAGGCTTCTTAATTAAAAACTCCAATACGATTTTTGAATGCCCCAAATATTATTCTACTAAAATAAAATATTCATTTTCGCTAACTATTACAAAAGAAAAAATCGACTTTTTGCCACAATTTTCGACATTTGGACCAGTGTGCTATGGGAGCTTTATGGGATCTAGGTGGTCATACAGGCGTACGGACAGACGGACATTGCTATATCGACTCGGCTGTTTATTTTTTTTAACCCCGTACTCTAAAAATGAGTAGAAGGGTCAATTAGGTTTGTCTGAAGCGAAATGTGCGTAACAGGCAGAAGGAGGCTTTTTCGACCCCATAAAGTATTTATATTCTTGATCAGCATCAACAGCCGAGTCGATATAGCAATGTCCGTTTGTCCGTGCGTCTGTATGACCACCTGTACCCCAGAGACTATAAGAGCTATAGCCACGCAACGAAAGTTGTCAGGCCCAGGAGAGAAGGAAGATTTTAATTTGTTAATTAAAGAGAGCAGGTAACTTTCAGTAATATAAGGAAAAAAAAACGGAATTAGAGGATGGGAGTTTAAAGGGGTAAGAGAAGTTAGTAGGCAAAAAAGGGGCATACGTAGATTGAAACAAGAAAGAAAAGTACAGTCGAGCACGCCCGACCGTAGAATACTCTCTGCATTTTATTTTCGATCATTTTAATAAAATCGGTAGCCGGGTATATCAATTGATACTTGCAATAAAACACGTTGAAACAAAAACATCTGTTTGTATGTATACACACACATATACATTTGACATTAGAAGTATGCACGCACATATGTATGTGTGTATATGTTATACATACACAATTGGTTGGCTCGGCCAGCATTCGCGGGCAGCGCTGCCGCTAAGCTACGCAAGCAGCGAAAACGTTCGCTCACATGTTTGTATGTTTCTATCTCGCTCGCAGACATGCATTGGCATTGCATTCAATTATCAACTTTCTTACATGTCTAGCTCTTTTGTTTATTGTCCGATTAAGATGCAACTTTAAGGATAGTTTAATATATTTTGTCTTTAAACGAATGTGAAATAACAATACTGTACGATAAGAACATATGCCTTAAAATCGGCATTGAAGTTTGCAAATTATCTTATTTCTTGTGAGAAAAGGGGGCGTGGGCAATTATACCGTCTCTAGGAACCTACATACCAAAATGGGTGTTCCTAAGTGCCATATTTACTGAGATATTCGCCTAAAACATCAATTTTTTACGAGGTGTTTCTAGTTTTTTGCTCATTGTGGGCGAACGGGGCGTGGCATCGGAAAAAAAAAGATTCTTGTATTGACTGACTTAATATCGAGTCGATAGATACCAAATTCAAACTTGTAGCACTTACCATCTCTGAAATCTGTTTGTTCATACGGACGGACAGACAGACAGACGGACATGGCTATATCGACTCGGCTTGTGATGCTGATCAAGAATATATATACTTTATGGGGTCTGCCACGCCTCCTTCTGCCTGTTACATACTTTTCACAAACACAATATACTCTCTCTTGCAGAGAGTATAAAAAGTTAGCAAAGAGATCGGAAGCAGCCGAGTCCTCACTTACTTTAGTGGTATTAAAGAAAAAAGAAGAGGGTAAAGTAGAAGATTTGCGTTTAGAGTTAACGAAGTTATAGAATTGTTTAGGATCGCGCGCAAATTGATTCTTGCAACGAACGAGATAATTTTCATAGCATTGAGAATTAAGAAGGGTAAAGGCTGCTTTTGCTTTAGAATAATTTAAAAAGTCTAAGCTAGAACCTGTCTGCTTGAACTTTTAAAAATATTTTGGTTTTTATTTTTTAAGTTAGATAGTCTTGGTGAGAACAAAAGAGATTTGAGTGTAACGGACTTTACAACATTATATGGAATACAGACATCAAATATTGAATTTATTGTGTTGTAAAAATACTCGACAGCTATGTTAATATCATTTGAGCTGTATAGTATAGACCAGTCAGTAGCAAAAATCAGTTGATTTAGCAGTTGGGAGAGGGAGCAGGAAGTGAACGGGTTAGGTTAAGGATAGACAGCGAAAGTTCAAGAGTAGGATGAAAAGAATCTTCAGGAGCAACTACAGTAGAAGATCTGGTGACAACGGCACCGGATTAATCATTAACAAAGATTAGATCCAGCATCCGGGTTTAACGACCGATTTGAAAAAAAGGAAGATCAATCAAACTATCTAAAAAGTCATTATTGGGTGATCAAAAATATATATATTGTATGGGGTCGGAAACGCCTAACTATGGCATATAGAAATATCAATTTTTGTACAGAGGTTCCTAGAAACTGCGTAAATGCAATGTCACTAAAAATTTTGGTCTTCCACGTCCCCTTTCTCAATTGGAAATTAAACTAATTTCAAATTTGCATGCCATTTTTAAGTCATATATTCTTATTGTGCAGTTTTGTTTTTAATAAATCGTTTGGATACAAATTATATCATAAGTTTCATGAAAATCCGACTATAATAACGAATGTTAACATATAATAAAATTTATACCTGTACGCAATGTCAATGCGTATGTGCAAGCGAGACGGAAACATACAAACATATGAATTAACGTTTACGCTGCATGTGTGGCGCTGGCCGTGCCGACCAATGGTGCAACCTGGATACCGATTTTAATAATATATTATCATATTGGGAATAAAATGCCGAGAGTGTTATACGGTCTGGCATGCTCGACTGTACTTTTCTTTCTTGTTTTATTTTTTAGCGTACTTTAAAAATTAAAACAACTCTGATTAATATAACGCAAACAATGTCGATGCCTTAAATTTTAATGTTTAAGCTCAAACTAAGCGCTTTCGTTAATCATTAATAGCGTTGAGACAGCTGTTCTTTTGGACAGAGTGTCACCAGAATACCAGGTGTACTCCTAATTAATATCCGTTTTTTTTTTGTAAAAAAAAACAATAATTGCAAGGGAAACTTTACAGTTATTATATTCGAAATATTTTCTATCGTTTTCTACACATTTTCCCACTTTTCTAGTAATTTGTGGATACCACGCCAGTAGAATTGACTGATGAACCACTCGGTGAGCCATTTTTGCAAATTTTCGAAAGAGCCACAAGAATACAATTAATATCCATTTTTTTTTTTTTTTTTAAATAACACAATAATGGCAAGGGAACCGTTATAGTTATTTCATTCGAAATATTTTCCATCATTTTCTAAACATTTTTCCAACCTTTCTGGTAATTTGTGGATACCACGCCAGTAGAATTGACTGTCTTTGGTGAGCCATTTTCGTAAGAGTCGAAGTCCTGCTCAGAAAGTGCGTACCCCAACGAAGCAAACACATGATAATCGGAAGGCGTCAAGTCTTGTGAGTCAGCCGCATGCACCAAGAGTTCCCTATCGTACGTTTCCACCATATACCGGGTCGCTATTGTTCGAGCGGCCGGTGTATATTCATAAAAGAAAATTACTTTTTGACGTCGTTCTGGACGTTTAAAATCGTTTGGAAATGGTCATTTCCAACTGCTCTGCCATCATTTCTGGCGTTTGACCATTGTCTTCATCCAACAATGCTTGAAATTCAGCGTTATTAAATGATTTTCGCTTGCCAGAGCGTGCGGCGTCGCACACTGGGGCAGCGGGCCGAAAAGCGTGGCAAAAATCATTTATGTGATGGTAGCGTTCGACAAAAAGAAAAATGAGGTTTGGTTAAGAAATGATTAAAACTGGTAAATCCAAAATTTTTTGGAAATCAATTGAAAATTGTGGGTGCTAGAGACCCTCAAAGTTGACATATTTTTTGAAATGTGCCTGCATGCATTTCTGTCGCAAAGTATGAACTTTAAAATTGAATTTTGGGCGAACTAATCGATCAATCTTAATGTTCTTATTTTTATAATAAAAGTATATTAATTCTTTATAAAGTTTAGTTTGAATTTTAATTTTCGCTTAATAACTGCTTTTTCAAAAAAGATTAAAAAATAGACTATTTTTGGGCCATTTTTTTAAACTAAAGTTGGACTTAACTTCTAAAGTTCATCCAAGGTCAAAATGAAACTATATACATATGATAGAAGGAACCTTCCTCTTATATGTCTATCTCCGCAATCTCGCGGTGAAAATGCGTGGCTTAGGTATAGAAGAAGAAGAGCGCAAGCAAATATGGTAATTTCCGTCATGTGTGTTTGACTAAAATAGTTGCGTAAAATCATTTTGTAAATTATACCAGACATAGTAACTCTTAACAAAGGTTATTTTGTAAGTATTTTACCCATCCTTAGTCATTTTGGCAACAGATAGCTAAAGAAATTGTGTTCTTAAGTAAACAAAAAAAGAATTTCAATTTGGATGATTCCATGAGGTAGAAACACAGCTATGAGTATGGGATTTCTCAGCTGCATTGTAAAATGAAGTACACAGAATTTATTTTGAAACTATCCTATTCGATTCCAAGAGATTTCTCCTGAAACGAAAACGCATCTCGTCCATTGCATCGATTATACGATCCCAAGAGAATTGAAAGAAAATAGTTGTAGCTCTGATAAGTCAGCACTATTAGATATTCTTATGTTGATGGTTATTTAAAAAAAAATCCATTACATAATGTTTTTTAGCAAAAATGTATTAAAGAAATTCCTAACTTGACTTTGATTTTCTTCTTCCATTCCCCGCTTTTAAGGGATGAGGTATCAATTGTTTTACGACTCTTTTTTGATTGGGCATAATCGGGAAGGCAGATTCGTAAACTCAATTTAGAGTAATGCTTGCTCAATGAAGTGTATATATTCTCCTTAATATCTTATGTTAAATTTAAGAGTTTAATTCCTGCAAAAATTTACGATTTACATTGAAAGAAAGTAGACTTTGTTTGCAAGCAAACAGCATCATCAGATCCACCCATTTAAAAAGGATTTCGAAGAGAATAGTTTCAGTTCCGAAAAAATTAAGTCTATTAAGTATTACAATAAATGTAAATGTATGTTTTATAGAAAAATGACAGTAAAAAGAAATAAAGAAAAATAACCTCAAAATAATATAACAAAAAATGTTGGCATCAACATTAAGTAAATTTGTTCAGAAATTTGTCTTAAACATATTAAAATGTGGTACCAATATAAAAATAAGATTGAAAACAATAGTTTGTGATAAAAAATTGTATTTTTAATTTTTATTTTATATGTCTAATATGAGCAAAAACATTAGTGAACTTTGACTGTTGACCGAACACGCTGTTCAAACATTCATTTTATAGCTTAAAAAGTTTTTTAATGACTGCTTTTTAAATTTTTCAAATATCTTTATTGGTTCAAAAGATATGATTTTTGCAAAGTTTTTTGGCCCGCTGCCCCACTGTGCGTCGTCTAGGTCGAAATCTCCAATTTCGAACTGTCGAAACCACGTTTTACATGTTCGAAGTGTTAAAGCACGGTCGTTATAAACTTCTACAAGCGCACGGTGGCAATGCATGGCGCATATGCTCGATATTTGGTACATACGCCGACATTTTTGACACGCAATAAAAACTTACTGAAAAAACTTCTTAGGAAAACGTCAACACAGTTTAGACACCCGGTAACAACCAAGTAAAACGACATCTATGTGTAATCAACAGCAACACAAAACACAGTACACCATCTATCGAAAAAATTAATTAGGAGTACACTTGGTTCGCAGTATAAACAATGTTATTTATTGTTCTATCTAACCAAATTCAGTCAGCAATAACATATAAATATTCTCATTTTAGTGTTGAAATTAAAATAATACGCCAAATAAGTCCCGATTGAACAATCGTATAAAAATATAGCAGAAATTTACATTCTTTATAAACTTGCTACTATATTCACCAAAGAGAATAACAGTGCTGAATGGTATAATTGCTAAGACACACATTATTCCTTGCTTTCGTTCGCTGATCATAGGAATATAGATAGTATTCAGGGCATATTATTTTTTGTAATTCACCCAAACTTTATTTCTCGAGCACAATAGTTGTCTCTTTGGGCTTGCAAAATATTTTTACTCGAGGTAGAGATAAGGCCCGTTAAGAGGTTAAATCTAAACCTAAAAAATGAGGCTTTTCAAAAAAGAAAAATCGTAGGAAAACGGTTAAATTTATTCTTTTAGGCATCTGTATACTTATAGTGGTAAGTTATCTCTGGTGATTATGAAGGGTATTTAAACTTTTTTGTTTTTAAAAATGTCAGAGCATGAATTGCCACAGCTGATCTCCGGGTACCCTTCCCAAAAAAGGCATTTTGCGGTGACCACTCTACTCCTGAAGTGTATCATCAGATATGAAACAGTTAAACGGATCTTGTGAAAGTAATGTTTAATCTAGAGATTCATCGAAGAAATAATTAAAAAGAAAGTTGTTTTTTGCCAAAATGGCGACTTTTTAAAGAAAAGTGCAACTTCTTGCCATAATATTGACTGTATAAAAAAAAGTCAGTTATAAAAAACGTCTTCACTAAAATCAAAATGGCTTAAATTCTAGAACATATAGTTGGGAAACCTGAGTAATGATTTGAGCTTAAGCGGTTCAGCCGTTTTTGAGAAATCGTGGTCACGAACTTCGAAAGCTCAGATTTGAGTTAAAGTTTCGTCATCCCATAAGAAAAAATTTCTAGGAAAAACAAGCAAGAATGCTATAGTCGCCGCGCGAATACCCGTTACTCATTTTTATTGTATTATGATAATTATTAATTGTATTATGGAATATAATAATAATAGTACAATCGTTTGGGCAATCGAGTTTAATTTAGATGACTTGGGAAAGAGAAAATTTTCCAATTTGGATAAAACTTGGTCAGTATTTTTTATTGACAAATTGACAAATATATTCTGTGTGAATTTCACAAAGATTGCTTGAAAAACGCAAAAGTTTTTCATACTATTTTATATTTATAGCATATTTGTGACCGATTCTAAGGAAAAAATCCTATGGATATAGTTGACCGATTTGGATCAAAGTCAGTATATGTACTCCCTAGACATGTACTCCCTGTGTAAATTTGGTTGAGATAGCATTGCTAACAAAAAAGTTTTCTATTCTAAAACATGATATTTTTATTTGTTTTTACCTTTGTATGAACGTAGAACGCCCTACGAGTAACGGGTATAACAATATACCCGGCTATAAAACCTATTTTAACATATTCTATATGGCTCAAAGTATTTATTAAACCAATAAAAATTATATTTTTTGAAAATTCTAATTAGTTGTATCCTCTCAAAGAATTTGTGTTTTTTATAAACTGTTTAGATCTAACCAATTTTGATTTTCAATGGCGTATCACCATTAGATCCAGTTGTAAATAAAAGGAATTTTATGCCTTCGGTCATATGAATTTCAGTAAATGGGGCTTCTACTACTCAGTGTATTTTAAGGTGGAGCCCATAAATTATATATATTCTTGGACAGCATCAACAGCCGAGTCGATATAGCGATGTCTGTCTGTCTTTTCGTCCGTATGAACACCTTGATCTTCTTAACTACAAGAGCTAGAGACACAACATTTAGAATGAAAGTCCGTCTGTATGTCAGACAGGTTAAGTTTATTTTAAATCTGTGCCACGCCTCCTACCGCCCCCGCAAATTGTAAAAAACAATTTTCACATCACCCTAACTTGAAAACGACTAGAGCTATCGGGACTAAATTCACACATTATGTGTTTGGTACTATTATAACTATCCTCACTTATTAAGGTCCGGATCGGACAATTATAGCTTATAGGTCCATAGGACAAATCGGTAGAAAATTAGTGATTTGTATGGAGACATGTAGTTTTAGTTGAGCGATCGCAACCAAACTCACATATTATGTTTATGGTACCATTATAACTATCTTTACCAAGTTTGATTCGGATCAGAAAACTATAGCCTATAGCCCCATAGGACAAATCGGTCGAAAATTGGTGATTTACCGCTCCGTATAGCTTACATAATGCAAATCAGTCAGTCAGCTATTTGTATGGTAAAATGCTCACTAGAGTGAGTACGGAGTCTTTTACAGTCTGCTTGCTCGACTGTAGCCTTTCTTACTTCTTTTTTTATTTGGCACTGCATAAAAAATATGTTTCACCATAGCTACACATATTATCTGTGATTTTACTTTATTTGCAATGTTTGCATGTTTTTTAAGCTAACATTTTTCGTTGGAATATATGTAACCCACTAAAGTATTTATGTTCTTAATCAACATCAATAGTCGAGTCAATATAGCCAAGTCCGTCTGTCTGTTTGTATAAACAAATGGATCTCAGAGACTATAAGATTTAGATAGGCCCGATAGGGCCTATGAAAGATAAGCAGCTCAAGTTTGTTTTTTGACACGTCCACTTTAAGGCGTTCTTTCATTATATTAAGGTAAAAACAAGTAAAAATAGCATATTTAAGAGAACTTTTTTGTTAAATATGGTATCTATGGTAATCCAAATTTACACAGGATGTATCCAGGGAATACATATACTGACCAAGTTTTGATCCAAGTCGGGCTTTTATATTTAGGATTTTTTCTCCAGAATCGGTCGAAAATATGCTCTCAATATAAATTAGTATGAAAAACTGTTTTCGTTGACAAAGCAATCGTGATAAGACTTACAAATAATATAAATATTCGTCAATAATATATTCATACTGACCAAGTTTTATCCAAATCGCACGACTATATCGTATTGCTGTTACAGGAAAGATCGGTTTGAATAATGCTCTAAATACGAATTTGTATGAAATCTTGATCAAACTCACTAGCGTCTATCGCCTAAATGATTGTACTATTATTTTTATCATTACCCGTTGTTAATAACATATTAAAACTGAGTAATAGGTATCCTATTCTTGTTATACTCTCTGCAAGAGAGAGTATATTGGGTTGTGAAAAAAAAGTATGTAACAGGCAGAAGGAGGCGTGGCAGACCCTATAAAGTATATATATTCTTGATCAGCATCAAAAGCCGAGTCGATATAGCCATGTCCGTCTGTCCGTCTGTCTGTCTGTCCGTCCGTATGAACAAACAGATTTCAGAGATGGTAAGAGCTACAAGTTTGAATTTGGTCAGTATCGACTCGATATTTAGTCAGTCAATACAATAATCTTTTTTTTTTTGATGCCACGCCCCCTTCGCCCACAATGAGCAAAAAACTAGACAGACCTTGTAAAAAATTGATGTTTTAGGCGAATATCTCAGTAACTATGGCACTTAGAAACACCAACTTTGGTACGCAGGTTTCTAGAGATAGCGCAAATGCAATGTCATTCAAAATTTTTGGCTGCCACGTCCCCCTTCTCCACAAGAAATAAAATAATTTGCAAATTTCAATGCCGATTTAAGGGCATATGTTCTTATCGTACAGCATTGTAATTTCAAAATCGTTTGGAGACAAATTATATCAAACTATCCTGAAAGTTGCATATAAATCGGACAATAAACAAAAGAGCTAGACACGTAACAAAGTGTAGAATTGAACGCAAGTCACTGCATGTGCGCGAGCGGATAGAAACATACAAACATGTGAGAGAACGTTTTCGCTGCTTGTCTAGCGGCAGCGCTGCCCGCGAATGCTGGCCGTGCAAACCAATTGTATATGTATTACATATACACACATACATACATTTGTGTGTGCATACATATAATGTCAAATTTATACATATGTATGTATGTGCATCCATACAGACACTTTCAATGTGTTTTAATGCAATTACTATCAGTTGATATACTCGGATAAAGATTTTATTAATATGATCGGGAATAAAATGCAGAGAGTGTTTTACGGTCGGGCGAGCTCGACTGTACTTTTCTTTCTTGTTTTTGCTTATTTTCTTACTTTTCTGTTCGGCCATTTCACGGCCATCTGCATTCTAGCAGCGGGTTTCGATTTAATACCTCTGGACCTTTCGGTGTATTAGTTTGCGAAACCAATTTTAAAATACCCGTAATTTCTGCTCATTCATTAGTGTCCAGCATCTGACCAAAAACTTAAATTTATCATCTGCTTATTTTGTGACTGCAAAATTGAAATGCAGTGTATTCGCTTAACTGTGAAAGCAAATTACTGACATAGATGAATATAGGGATTCCACCTGTCACTTTGAAACGCAAATCAAAAACTTTGAGAAATAGCAATTTATCTTTTTAAAATGAAAGTATGAATATCAACTTCAGGCTATTTTACAAGTACGTTGTCTCAGCTGAAGGCTATTATTATTATCAAAATGGAATTCTTCGTGCTAACTGCTTGGGGCTTACAAAATCTCAAGCAGTTCTATAATTTTGTCATTTCTAAACGTGAATCTGATTTATAGTTCAAATACACAGATGAATGGATACTTTTTATAATCTCTGCAAGAGTATATTGGGTTTGTGAAAAGTATGTAACAGGCAGCATCACAAGCTAAGTTGATACAACCCTGTCTAACTATATGAACAAACAGATTTCAGCGATGGTAAGAGCTACAAGTTCAAATTAAGTTAGTATCGACTCCACATTTAGCCAAGCAATACAAGAATCTTTTGTTTCTGTGCTACTCCCAATTCGCCCACAATGACGCAAAAACTAGACACACCTCGGAAAAAATCAATGTTTCATAGCGAATGGTACGCAGGTTCCTAGAGACAGCATAAATGCAATGTCATTAAAAATTTATGTCGGCCACGCCCCTTTTTCCCTAAAGAATTAAAACCAATTCCAAATTTGCATGCCGTTTTCAAAGCATATGTTCTCATCGTACAGTATTGTAATTTCAAATTCGTTTGGAGACAAACTTTATCAAACTATCCTGAAAGATGCATAAAAATCAAACTGTACTCAAGAAAGCTAGACACGTAACAAAGCTTATCATTGAACGCAATTTCAATGCATGTGTGCAAGCAATTTGAATCATAGGTGAATATGTTCTGCTCTTCAGTCTGCCTCGACGAGATCTCCGCAAGCCGGCCGGCTTAGGTTCGCATGTCGCCTCACAGCCGGTAGCCTCAACGTCGACACTGCACTTGCCGTCATTGACAGCAGTCTGACTCCGCATGTCAGCAAACTGACTCCACACGTTGTTGTTGCAGTGCACAAGTCCCGGAAATCCGACTCCGCTCATTGTTGTTGCTGTCGACTAGTGTCTTGTCCGAAAAGTGCCGATGCAGCGAAATACCATATACGGTACTGGGTCATCGCCGGCGTGTGTAACGCTAGCGCTGTGCGGGGCGTGGGGAAAGGCGGGAGTGGTTACGCTGTGATGTTTGCCCGCCTAAACTCGCTACTCCAGCGCGCGGGGCGCTGGTGTTAACTTGTATTACATATACATATGTAGGGTTGTTCTATTTCTTGGGATCTGACATACTTCTTTAATGTCAGATTTTACACACTTCGATTGAGTTTAGCCTTTTATTTTAAGTTAAATAAACTTAGTGCGGTGAGTCGCTGTCAGATCTTCCTCATGCCAAAAAGTTACGATAACCTTTTTCTTATCGACATGCCACCCAGACAGAGCCACACTGGTGGTACTTATCGAAAATGTTAAACGTCTTTACAACAGTATTACTTAACACTGTCCATCTCTAAGACGATAAACTTAAATTATCAGTTCAAAGCACTGTCGTCACGACATGGCCATTCTAACGAATACACGTCATCGTGTAGCGTGTAATGTTAAGGACTTCTCATGTCCTTAGTCAAGTCGAAGCTTCACATCTCACAAAATAAACCTCTGTTCGTCTTGAACGGACAATCATCGTTCGCACTGAACGGATAAACATCGTCCATCGTGGACGGATAACCATCGTTCGTACCGAACGGAAATTTATTTAAACTTAATCTTGATCCATTTCTCTGTAAACCGATCTTATTCAGTCTCCATAACACTCTTTGACGAGTCGTCCTGTACACTGTCAATATCAAACTAACTTGGGATATAACCCTCTGGAATCTTCCTGATATTTTCATGACAATACTTGTACGATCTATTACGTTTTAAAGATTTCAAGGTATACCTGTCTCCGTCTAAAACTTCGACAACTAAAAATGGCCCTCTAAACTTAGGGTTCAGTTTAATCTGGTGCCTTTCTTGAATTTTTAAGAGGACATAGTCACAACACAATGTCGCTCAACTACAGCCTTGGTTTTATCAACACGTTCCTTATCATATGACACGTTCGACACCATATTACGAAAGGTACGAGTCCTGACACCGCACACTGGGGCAGCGGGACGAAAAGCGTGGCAAAAATCATTTTTGTGATGGTATCGTTCGACAAAAAGAAAAATTGGGTTTGGTTAAGAAATAATCATTGGTGATAAATCCAAAATAGTTTTGAAATCGGTTGAAAATTGTAGGTGCTAGAGCATTACGTTGACATATTTTGAAATGTGCCAAAATGCAAACTCTTTTGTCGCTAAGTATCAACTTTAAAATTTAATTTTGGGCGAATTAATCGATCAATCTTAATGTTCTTATTTTTATGCTAAAAGTATATTAATTCTTAATAAACTTTATTATGAATTTCAAGTTTCGCTAAATAACTGTTTATTCCTAAAAAGATTAAAAAATGGACTATTTTTGAGCCATTTTTTTTAACTTAAGTTCGACTTAACTTCTAAAGTTCATCCAAGGTCAAAATGAAACTATATACATATGATAGAAGGAACCTTCCTCTTATATGTCTATCTCCGCAATCTCGCGGTGAAAATGCGTGTCTTAGGTATGGAAGAAGAAGAGCGCAAGCAAATATGGTAATTTCCGTCATGTGTGTTTGACTAAAAAAGTTGCGTAAAATCATTTTGTAAATTATACCAGACATAGTAACTCTTAACAAAGGTTGTTTTGTAAGTATTTTACCCATCCTTAGTCATTTTCGCAACAGGTAGCTGAAGAAATTGTGCTTTTAAGTAAACGAAAAAAGAATTTCAATTTGGATGATTCCATGAAGTAGAAACACAGCCATGAGTATGGGATTTCTCAGCTGCATTGTAAAATAAAGTATACGGAGCTTATTTTGAAACTATCCTATTCGATTCCAGGAATCCAAGGATTTGGAAGAAAATAGTTGCAGCTCTAATAAGTTAGCACTATTAGATATGTTTATGTTGATTTTATGTTTATTTAAAAAAAAATCCATTTCACAATGTTATTTAGTAAAAATGCATTAAAGAAATTCCTAACTTGACTTTGATTTTCTTTTTCCATTTCCCGCTTTTAAGGGGTGAGGTATCAATTGTTTTATAGCTCTATTTTGATTGGGCATAATCGGGAAGGCAGATTCGTAAACTCAATTTAGAGTAATGCTTACTCAATGAAGTGTATATTTTCTCCTCAATATCTTATGTTAAATTTAAGAGTTTAATTCCTGCAAAAATTAACGATTTACATTGAAAAAAAGTAGACTTTGTTTGCAAGCAAGCAGCATCATCAGATCCACCCATTTTAGAAGGATTTCTAAGAGAATAGTTACAGTTCCAAAAAAATTAAGTCTGTTAAGTATTACAATAAATGTAAATGTATGTTGTAAAGAAAAATGACAGTAAAAATAAATAAAGAAAAATAACCTCAAAATAATATAACCAAATATGTTGGCATCAACATTAAGTAAATTTGTTCAGAAATTAGTCTTAAACATATAAAAATATGGTATCAATATAAAAATAAGATTGAAAACAATAGTTTCTGATAAAAAATTGTATTTTTAATTTTATTTTATGTGTCTAATATGAGCAGAAACTTTAGTGAATTTTGGACTTAAATTTTAAAGCACCCTGACCGAAGACACTGTTCAAACATTCATTTTATAGCTTAATAAGTTTTTTGTTGACTGCTTGGTTGGTTCAAAAGATATGATTTTTGCAAAGTTTTTTTGGCCCGCTGCCCCACTGTGCACCGTTTAAATCTATCTTTGGTTCCGTTTCTACCGGAGGATCAGCATTTCCTGTCACACTGTGCAGCTTCGCAAGTTGCACCTCTTCTGGGCATCTTGCCAAAATTTTTTACTAGATTCAAAAGCTGTCAAGAGATTTTTCAGTTTACTTATCACACGTTCGAATTGCCCGTTTGCACGACTCGAGCTTGTGGAGATGATCGGCTATAACACGACTTGGATCCCCAAAAAGTTAAATGAAAGACCTCATAGCCTTAACGTAACTATCTGTATCTAACTTCATAGTATGATAGAAATATACGAACTTTGTAAACGAGTAAATTTGAAATGATACATTCTTTTAAATCACTTTTGCCACTCAATTCTCCAGTGATATCTACATGAACAGTGTGCCAAGGAATATTAACTTTCGGTATAGGATAAAGTTCAGCCTGTATCTTCGAAGTGGGTGACTTGGATATCCTACAGGTTATATTCGCAATAATTGATTGATACGATTTGACATCAACTTTCTGGCAATCCATGTTATGACGAGCCACGTTATGTCCTGGGTCCAGAGGAGTTGCAGTTGTTCTACAGTCTTCGAGTCTATGCCTACGCAGAACATCCGGTATATACTGAGTTTGGCATATTGTGATCCCGCCTAAATCACCTTCTTAATGCACTTCTATGCCTAAGAATAGCAGCAATGGTCCTTTGTCCACACATTCAAGCGATTTGGAAATATTTGCCTTTATGTTTCGCAAATCACATAGACCAATATCAGTGCCAAATTTCCCAGGCTTTCATTTTTGTATAGGCACGGCTCATTGATACATGGAATAAAGCCAATATTCCGTAATATTCCAGCTTGGGGTGTCTTCCTGCCTGTTTAAGCTCATATATTTTGCCTTTTTCAGCAATAAAGGCTTACGTGGTTGATTTGCATCTTCGAAGCCATTAGGTTGTCTCATATATACAGTTTCTGTAAGATTACTGTTCAGATAAGCAGTGCAGACATCCATCTGATGTAAATACAATTTTAGTTTCGCAGCTAAAGCTAATATTAGCGAACACCCATTTACATCCATAGCTCCGTTGGCAATTGTTGCAACTCTCACGTTTGATTCTTAATCAATGCGCTGTTCTTTTTATCCATTGCTTCACGCCACAGAATAGCCTTTGTGCAGCCAATTGCTTTCTCATAGGTCGCTAGTATGTAGACATCTTGGTGTACCGCAACACCCAGTATTTTGTACTGCTTTGTGGGACTACCACGTTTGCCAGTGCGAATTATTCTCCCTAGACCAATGTGCGGATGCTATTCTTCATTTGCACTTAAGAAGTCCTCACTGCTGTTGCTTTCATCATAACTGCGAATGTTGACTTCCTCGATCAGATTCAGGGTGTTGTTTACACCTTCGTTGACTTCGTCGTTTTTGTTGTCATCCGTCTCTTCAAAAGGTTGTTCCTCTGATTGACTCAAATCAACAAGCCATTGATCTGAACTTTTCAAATCACTGTTATCCTGCTCATCAAACTGGACATCTCTTCTCTCGATTACTTGTCCGCTGCTCGGAACGTAGAGACGTTACCCTTTTGCCGTTTTTGAGTAGCCCTCCATGCAGTAATCTTTGCCTTTTTCCTCAAACTTGCTTTGGCGATGTTCCTTGTCCAAAGTTACTGCAATAGAGCCAAATACTTTAAGGTGAGTAATAATTTTTACCATTCCAGGCTTGCATTGGAGTGATGTCTTCGAGTGCGCTTGTAGGAGATCGGTTGCGCAGATAAACTGCTGTGTATACTGCTTCTGCCCACAACGTGTCCTTTGGTGCAGAATTCACAAGAAGACAACGTGACATCCCCACAATTGTGCGGTTAGCCCTCTCCGCTACACCATTTTGTTGTGGTGTATATGGAATCGTCAGTTGTCGAGTGATTCCATTTTACTTTAGATATCCATCAAAAGTTTTGTTGACGTATTCGCGACCGTTGTCGCTGCGAATACACTTTAATTTCCTTCCTGTTTGCCATTTAACCAGGTGTTTAAATTCCACACACTTTGAAAAATCTTCATCTTTGCTCTTTTTAAAATATATAAAGATTCTCCTGAATTTGTCGTCGATGAATGTGAAGAAGTAACTGTTTCCAACAATTGATCGTGTTTTAAGCATCCGAATGCACAAGTTCCAGTATATCGGTCGCTCGGCTTTTACTTGAACTTGGAAACTGTTGCTCATGAATTTTGCTCAGCATACATGTTTTGCACGACGCAGCTGAAGATTCTGACAATGAATCCGTACCAGAGACCATGTTGTTCTTAAGCAAGTCGGACAGACTCCGGTTATATAAATGTCCACAGCGTCTGTGCCATAATGCTCCATTTGCAACGACTGCAGTGTACAGGTTTCCATCCTTTTTATCCTTAAAAATGCATTCACCTTGCTGAATGATTTTTGCAATTTTGCCTTTAAAGTGTACGACATATCCTTTTTCCACAGGTTGACTGACTGACATGAAGATTCCTTTCATATCCGGCACATAGAGAACGTCATTCAGGGGAATTACAAATCGACCCATTTCCAATTTAGCTTCGAAAATGCCTTCTGCTCGAATAATGCTGTCTCCTGCCAGGCCGATCATTTCTGTATGGTTTTTTATAGTACTGAACATTCTTTTATCACAACACATGTGACTGGTTACGCACTATTCAGAAACCACTTTGTATGGTCAAATCTTTTTGCATCCAGTGCCTGCGATGGTTCTCTGTCCCTTTCATCAGCTGATCTCTCTCCTTCCTGTATTTTTATGCAAAGAATTTTGAATTCCGCCATCGTGTCGCGAGACTCAACTGCCACAACGAAATTTTTGTATTCTTTTGGAAACTAGATAGTAATCTTAAGATCGCTCGTAGTTTTTCGCTTATCTCTACTCTTACTGCAGATAGCTGATCCGACGTCTCGTAAAAACCGTTCATGTGACTGCTTATGCTTTGTCCTGGCGACATTCTCAGACCCAACAATTTCTTAAAAAGTGCCACCTCTCGTACTGGTCCACTAGGTTGATGCACTGACTTCAACTTTGATCATGCCGTAAATGATGTTTCGCAATTCTTAATAAGCACCAGTTGCCAAGGCCTTGCTATCCCTGCCAGTCTAGTCGTAACTAATGCACCCGATGCCAAGTTCCATAATCCAGCATGTACTAAAACGCTGCGCATCTGTATGCTCCAGCATTCGTAATTTCCTTCTTCCAGTTTCTTAATTTGGTATATGCTTTTCATTTTGCTCAGTGTGCATTTAAGGCGATTCAAAAACAAACATTTATATTCCACTTATTTCATTACAACGACGAACTGACCATGTCTGGGCTCATAATCTGTTTGTTATAGAAATAGAGTTTCAGACGGTTCGTGGAAGAATAAAATACGCAGAAGTGAAAAATAATAGACCATTCGGCTTCGAGTATTATTCGCAACTAACTATTGTGATATTCATAGTGCAGTATGTATACTGACGTTTTAAACCAGTGTTAAACAAAAACATAAAAGTTTCGGCATATATATATGTATATCAGTATAGCGATTATTGAGTATGTATACATTGGTTATTTTCAACACGAATGTACTTGTTCATTTTGTCAAACCAGTAGTACTGGTAAATCTTACCCAGAGTCTTTTGCCATCCAAGGTGCATGATCGACTCATGTACCTGATTTACCACTGACAACCTTAAAGCGCGCGGCACGACTGGCAAGCATCGTGATATACCATTTTGGATCTTTCGATACAATACACCCTTCCTTTAGTCATATGTTTTTGTTCAAATCTTTCGCTAACTCGTTGGAATTAAGTTTTTTCACTACTTCGTTAATCTCTAAGTCTAAACGTTGCTCTGCTAATAGCCAATCACTTAAAATCTCCACTAGATTTTCTCGCTTTTCAAAGACTTTATTTAATTGAATTGCTTATTCCGATGAGACTGGATTTCTAGACTAGAAGTCAACATGAGCCATTCGTTTTCCATCTCTATATGGAATGTCAAAGTTGAACGATTGCAAATACTACCACCATCGGTGGTCCATTGGCTATATCCAAGCAGGTAAAATAGTTTGCCCCGTAGTCTGGCAATTTGCTCACTTATAAAAAGTAAACGATATTTATCAGCGATAGTGTTTGAATTCAATTCACTATAGTCTACA
Source organism: Drosophila cardini (assembly GCA_018903735.1). Classification (NCBI taxonomy): domain Eukaryota; kingdom Metazoa; phylum Arthropoda; class Insecta; order Diptera; family Drosophilidae; genus Drosophila; species Drosophila cardini. The sequence continues at coordinate 774,293 of JAEIGM010000031.1, forward strand.
CATAGGCGATTTGAACCATCTTTCTTTTTCACTAGCAAAATGGGGCTTAAGATTAAGGATCTCTCTTCCTTAAACAACATCATTCTTTAAACAAACGTCCTGCACGACATGAAACAATATTTCTAATACATTATTATTTATCTTAACCTCGCTTTATATTTGAAAGGTGCTATAAATACCGGCATTTCCGATACTTTTTAACATTACAATATTATAAATCCTATTTCCGAATAGCGTACCGCTGACCTTCTCTTTTATGAGCGAACACTCAGAACCTGAGTCGAAACACTTTACCTTGCTGCATCATCTTTCCTACTGGCTCCCAAATGAAACTTTGATTCCCCGTCTCTGCTGCGCCACTTGCTGCTTACTTCCTCCTTGTGAACATTTCTTCACCACCGAGCTTTCGTGCAGAGTTGCAGCCGACCACTCCCCGCGAGAGAGTGTCAGCAGGGTCTTGGTCAGCAGGTTCATTTTGGGTGACATTACCAACTCTCTGAACCCTAGGGCCCGTTACCCTATCAGACGTGTTTGGCCTTTTGGTCACCTGTGCACTGTTCTTTTGACTATTCCCAAACTTAGCGCGCTGCCTAAAATTGGACGGGGAATCAACCTCCATAGGTTTTGGTGGCTGTTCTTGACCCTCCTTCCTACGGATCTCTTGGTAATTTTACTGTTGTTTGAAAAAATGTGGGTCTTTTTCTTGGTGTTTATCGTCTTTAGTATTTTTTCCGGGTTCTGTTGGCTTCGGTCACATGTGCATTTTCCTCAATAGCAAATAGCAAATCTTTTGCTTGGGCTTGGAAAACTACTGCTCTTAAGGACATTTTTAGTCTAGAAATAAATGCACTTACTGCATCTGCTCTAACCTCTTCATTGAACTTGTAATCTTGTAAGTCACCAGTGTTAACCTCCGTTCGACCTCATCGTAATTGTCCATAAAGCTTAACTCACCTTGTCTTACCATGTCCAGTCCTTGTCGCAGAATGCGCAACGACGTTTTGTCTCCATACGTACAATCTAGTCTGGCAATAATAGCATTGAAGTTCAGAACAGTGTTGTGAAAAACCAACAACGCTCTTGTAGCTCCTTTAATTCTGTTTCGTACTATTGACAGCCTGGAAGTGTGCTGCGCTCCTATCAAAAGTTCTTAAAAGTTCGTACGCATCTGAAGCAGACTGTCTCCATGTCACATACTCGTCTGGAACACCACTAAAATCGGGTACTGATTTTATTATGTTAAATGGCTATTCATATTAACTTCTGGCCTAAAACTTATACTTTGATAAGTCTCAACCTGGGGCGCCCCTATGTGCATACTATTAAATTGCTGGTGGACTTGTTCAAGTATTTAAAGTAAGTTTCTTGCTCTGCTAACGCTTAGTCGACAACTCTCTGGACCAAAGCTTGGATCTGCTGTGTTTCCAATAATAGCACTATTTATGTCAAACCGATTCATATGGCAAAGAAAAAAATTGTTTACTTTTATTAATTTAATTAAATTTTAATTTTTAATTTGCCTCCTCAGCAATTTTAATATTTTGAAAATGGTAATTTGAAAACTATTTTATAATGAACTTGCATAATATTAAGTATTTAACAGTTGTTAAATCTTCAAATACAGAACTAAATTGTGGTACAAAAATAAATTGAAAGCTAAACCTAAAAAATTGAATCCATAAGATACATACTACAAAGCTACAGTCGGCAAGCCGACTCAGCATAAATGATGACGCTGACATAGCATAGTCGGCCGTGCTCGAAATACTTTTCGTTCTTGGTTTCAATAGGAGCGTCTGCTCCGCTCTGTAGCTTTATTTCGACTGCCCTTATATGTATCTTAAGACTATAAATTTTGTCTTATATCTATGTATGTGTTAGTGTATATGTAAATATATGTATGATAAAGGCATTCATATATATATATTGACCGCTTGAGCTGCAAAGTGCACGCTTAGCGCTACCCACGCGCTGCGATCAGTCTGTACATAAGTGGCGGATCGCATTACATTTGCGCTGGTACGTTTATGATTGCGTTTTGGGTATTTGTATATTTGTTAATATTATGACAAAGTGCCACAATGTATGAAATTTATGTTATACCCTTTAAACTGATATTTTGGTAGTATAGATATGCTACACCTCCCTTTTTAAAGAAATGGCGTAGTATATGAAGTCATTTAGAGTTAATAAATTTTAACTTTTTTTTTTTTTTTTAAATTTGCTTCCAATTTTAAAGTGTATTTAAAAATTAAGTGTATTAAAAAAGTGTATTATCTCTTTATCAATAAAATATTTGTTTGCAAAAGATAAAGATTTTGTATTTAAGATTACGTTATATTTTATGTTAATTTCCTTGAAAGAATAAAATTTTCCTTATTAATTTGTTCATCCCATTTTATTTAAAAAAAAAAAAATATTTATATATATATATATATTTTTTTTTTTCCATGTTGATCAGACCTTTCTTTTTTTTTTTCTTCATGAAACGTTTCATTCTTTATATATTTTTAACCTATTCTTATGTACTCTTTTGTTTTTGTTATTACTATGTTTAATAAAAATATTGTCGTTATCATCAAATCTTTCTACTATACATATATAGTCCTAAATATACTGGATTAAGTTTGTGTCCTGCTTCGTTCCTAAGAAGCACTTTATCTCCTATATTTAATTCAAAATCCTTAGTGTTTTTATCGTATGCTAATTTCCTATTAGCCTTTGCTTTTTCTAACATAATTCTAGTTTTTTTGTATGCTATTTCTAATCTAAACTTTATTTCCTTAGAATGGTCATCTGAGTTGAAAATAGGATTTATGTAATTAGATTTGTTTAAATCTATGAACTGTTTTTGTAGTCTGCCAAATGCTAGTTCGTATGGACAATACTCTAGCGTTGCTGATGGTGTCGTGTTGAAGCAATAAGTGAAATATTGAATCCAGACATCCCAATCAGTTTTGTCTGCAGAGATATATGAACGAATGTATTCATTAAATGTTCGATGACTTCGCTCTATTGTCCCTAATGTTTGATGATGATATGCAGTAGAGGTGAGATTCTTGAACTTCATATACTTGCATAAATCAGTTAAAATCTGGTTTTTATACTCTGTTCCCATGTCCGAAATGAACGTCTTCATTGGACCGAACTTGAGTATGAAATTTTCGAATGTAGCTTTTGCGACATTATTTTCACTTTTGCTTTTTATTGGAATGTCTATTGAATATTTTGTAAGGTCACATATTAATGTAACTATGTATTCATTGCCATTTTCCGAATTTGGTAGCGGACCAACTGTATCCACTTTCACTAAGTCGAAAGCATTAACAGGTGTTTCAGTAAAAGTCATTGGAGTTTTCGTGTGTGTCGTTGTTTTAGACATCTGGGATTTTTGACAACCACGTACGTACTCTTTTATATGACGTGTTATATTTTTCCAGTAGTAGTGTCTTTTTAATTGTCGCTAGCGCCTGTGTGACCTCCTTGAATAGGGTCGTTATGGTATGTAGTATGTTTTATATCTCTTTATCATTATTTATTTGGGCCACCGGCTGGAGTAGCGCTACTCTTAATGTTTTTAATATTATATTGCCCATTTTTTTAAAAGCATCTATTGAAACTGATTGAAAGACTTTTTCGCTCGGTGCCACTTTGAGTTGGCTGATTTTTAATATACCGGTTTCTTTTTCGAGCCTTTGGATGAACTGACCTAAGTCGAGGATTCCATTGGTATATAAATCGCTAACATTAATTCTTGCGATCACTTTATTTCCATGCTTAAATAAACATTTGGAGTCTGTTATGCGCAAGGTCACTATTTTTCGTACTTCATCATTTGTAATGACTTCATGTACATTGGGCTTAGATACATTTTGACTTTGCCTTGGCAAACGTTCATTATTTTTTACTGTACAGTTGTTATTTTGTCTACTTTGTCGCCTGGTAGTGACTTTCAAGACATTATTTTGTATATCTTTTAATTCGGATATTGTTATTCTGGAGAGTGCATCGGCCCGAAATTATCCTTTCCCTTTAGGTACTCAACTGTGAAGTCGTATTCCTTAAGCTCTATCCGCATACGTGTTAATTTCGAACTTGGATTTACCATCGAAAACAGTTATGTTAATGGTCTATGGTCCGTTTTCACTGTAAAGTGCTTGCCATATATATACATGGTCTGAAATATGTTATTGCCCAATGAATAGCTTCTAATTCCTGTTTTGTTGTGCTCTTGTTACTTTCACCTTTTGTAAATGCTCGTGATGCATATGCTATTGGGAGTTGAATTCCATTTTGGTTTTGTGTTAAAACCGCTCCACAAGCTGGTTTACTAGCATCAGTAATAATGCAAAATTCTTTGCGAAAATCGGGATATTGTAGAAGAGTCAGGTGTATGAGTTTGTCTTTTAGATGGTCAAATGCGTTTTGGCATTCATCAGTCCAGACAAATGGAACATCCTTTTTACATAATCCAGTTATGTGCCGCGAATAGTCGGCGAAATTTTTAATAAATCGACGATAGAAGTTGCAGAATGCTACTAATCGTCTTGCGCTGTCCGCATCATGTGGGACAGGGTAATTTTTGATGACGTCATATTTGTTGTCATCTGGCAGGACTTGTCTATCTGTCTTATCTATCTATTTTCATGCATAAAAAATGAACATTTTACTGGATGTAGCTTGAGGTTGTGCTTTTAGCATGTTTTAAAAACATTTTTCATTTTTTTAATCGTATGTTCCTCAGAGCATCCAATGACCATTAGGTCGTTCATATAGAGAAATGCCTGCGAAGGTTCTAAACCTGAGAATACTATTATCATCATTCTCTGAAAGGGGTTTGGTGCTATTTTAAGACCAAATGGTAATCGCGTGAAGCGATATGAGCCATTGCTCGTTGAAAAGGACGTTATATTTCTTGATTTGTCTTCTAATTCTATTTGGTGAAATCCTGACATTAAGTCGAGAAACGAAAAATATTTTGCTCGACCCAGTTGATCTAAAATGTCGTCAATTCTTGGGAGTGGGAATTTATCTGACAAGAGCTTTTTATTTATTTGACGATAGTCAACTACTAATCGCCATTTCTTTTCCTCAGTTCCCGGAAGGGCTTTCTTTGGGACTAACAAAAGTGGGCTATTGTAATCGGACACAGATGGTTCAACTATTTTGTCTTTTATTAGCTTTTTAACTTGTTGTTGAATCTCGGCTAAGTGGCTATGAGGACTTCTGTAGTTCCTTGTGTATACTGGTTCATCATCTTTAAGTCTCAGTTTCTGTTTATAGAAATTATTTGTTGTGATTGCTTCAGTTTCTAAGCCAAATACATCACTGAATTCGGTGCATAACTCTACTAGTTGGTTTTTAAATAGCGGGGGAAATTTTTTCTTTAGCCTTAAAAGGACTATTTCACTTCTTTCTGTTTAGTTTGTTTGAACTATATCATAGTTCGAAAGTGCTTAATAGTGAAGACTATGTATATTAACCAATTGGTCGGAATAAGTCGTGTTCAGTAGCCTGACTAAGGCATACTGAGAATTTGTTACTGTGTTGACAATATAAATGCCGTGTTCTATTTCTTGATTTGGGATAACTATGTGTTTATTTTCGGACTCTATTTTTACCTTTCTTACTACTTGGAATCTTGCTGGTAAAAGTAGGGTGGTGTTACAAGAGCTGTATGTTATTGGAACATAAATTCGATAGTTTAAATTTTGTGGTCTAAATATAAACCAATCTTAAGTTGGCTTGAAGTCAAGTTGGCAATTGAACTTTTTAATAAAGTCAATGCCTATAATTCCATCACACGGTATGGCAAAATTTGAGTCTACTATATGAAATTCGTGTGGAATTATGTATTGCTTTGTTTGTAGTTCCACTTTGGCAATGCCTTGTGATTTTATTGTTTCCTGGCCAATGCCTTGGATATTTGTGTTTTTATTATTTTGGATATTTGAATATGAATCTGAATCTATTTGTACAAGTGAAATGTCAGCACCAGTATCTATAAAAATGTGAGTTTTGTTTTTGTTGATTTATTTTCAAAAGAAACGAAAATGTTGAGACTAAAGTTGATTGAATGAACCTTTGAATCTACTGGTTGCATAGAGGGGGAGTTTTTCGACACATTTTTACCTTATCAATAGCACAGTTTTGAGTCATTGTCTTAACAGCCAATGCTGTGCTGTATTTGTTAGCAAGGTCAGGTGCGAGTCCATCCTGTATTAGTATTGTCATCGGTTATTTGTATTGTCATGTGGCGAATTAGCGTTTCGACTTTTATTATTGTATCTTTATCGATACATTTATATGATTTTTCAAATTTGTCTTTATAAAAATTAATTTATCGTGCTATATCATGCCATTTCATGACTTTTATTGGAATTTATGTTATTGAATTTATTTTTGTAGGCGGACTAACCATATAGTCACTGCTCCTAAATATGGGTTATCATCTTTAATTTGTTTATCTCTAACATATGGCAAAGTTGTTAGTACTTTTGCCTAATCAACATTTTACTTTTTTTTTATATAAATTATCTAATTTGATTGCCTTACTCATATATCTTTTTTTTAGACATATATTATGTAACTTAAATGTACAATAATGATTATCAATTAAATCGTGATTGTCTTTAAATCGGCTGACTCTAATTGTATCTCATTTATAAAATTTGCGGTTGAGTCCACTACTTTTGAATTGTGGTCGAGTATTGTCCAACCGTTTGTTATCAAAAACGGTAAATCCGTTTTGTAAACTAATTTTTCTGACTTGATAAAACAAATTTTAATATCTTTTTTTTTTTTTTTTTTAATTAACTATAGTTTAACGTTTCATGAAAGGAAAAAAGAAATGTTTGCGTTTTTCTCTTATGGTTGGGATTACATAAAGAAAGAAAAGCATTTATCAAATGAAAATAAAAATTGGATCAGTTCTTGAATTCAAATATTTTATCGCAACTGAGTATAAATACTCAGTGCCAGAGACGTGGAAAATTTAGTGTTAATTTATGTGGTTAGCTCACAATTCAATTTACATTTCATAAAAAAGTTATTAATCTCCCACCACATTGTTAGTAAAAAGCCTATCAGGGTTTACTGTTGCGCAAGTTGCACTTTCGTGCTTCAACTTGCTAGTAGAACTTAATAATATGGCAAGTTAGGGCTTGCGCATTTCTACAGCCTTTTTGCGTTTCTTCGCTCTTTGGCGAAGTTCAATTTTTACTTCATTAATACGCTCTTGGCAGCGTTGTCGGTCTTCTGTTTTTGTTAACGTTTTGAGTAGATCCTGTTCCAATCTCTTCTTCTGCAGCAGCTTCCTGATGTGACTTCCGCGCTTCATCTTTGTTGGCTTCTTTTGTATTTGGCGAGCCCGGTACTCGACTATCATGAGTGGGTGTGGTCCATCGTTGGGGCACACCTGCAATGCTTCTTGGAGTGTTAGCGCGTCCCTTTGCACGATAGGTGCAGTATCTTGGGACGATATTTCCTCTGCTTGCTGTTTGGCCCTGCTGATGGCAAGGGCGGCGCCGTTGCTGGTCCGCACAGGCTCTGCTTTGTCGTTTTTATTATTCATGCGGTCCGTTTTGCATAATACCGCATTTTTTATACCCGTTACTCGTAGGGTAAAAGGGTATATTGTATTCGTTGCAATGTATGTAACAGGGAGAAGGAGACATGGCAGACCCCATAAAGTATATATATTCTTGATCAGCATGACTAGCCGAGTCGATATAGCCATGTCCGTCTGTCCGTCCGTCCGTCTGTCCGTCTGTGTGAACAAAAGGATCTCAGAGACTATAAGAGCTAGAAAGGCCCGAGTGGTCGCAAACGAAAGATAAAATGCCCAAGCAGTACAAGTTTGCTTTTGTTTTTTGACACGCCCACTTTAGGGCGTTCTATGTGCATACAAAGGTAAAAACAGGTAAAAATAGCATGTTTTAGTATAGAAAACTTTTTTGTTAGTAATGCTATCTAAACCAAATTGACACAGAAAGTACACGTCTAGGGATTACGTATACTGACCAAGTTTGATCCAAATCGGACAACTATATCATATAGCTCCCATAGGGACAATCGGTCAAAAAATACGCTCCAAATATGAATTTATATGAATAACTTTTGCGTTGGCCAATCAATCGAAGTGAAACTTACACAGAATATATCTGTCAATAATATAAACATATTGACTAAGTTTCATTCAAATCGGACGACTATATCGTATAGCTCCCATAGGGACGATCGGTCAAAAATACGCTGTAAATATGATTTTGTATGAAAATTTTCTGCGTTTCTCAAGTCATCTGAATTAAAATCAATAGGGTCGATTACCTAAACGATTGTACTATTATTAATATTATTAATAATATATTATATTGTTAATAATATAATTAAACTGAGTAACGGGTATCCTAAAGTCGCGAGGCGACTATAGCATTCTTTCTTGTTTTTAAGTGTGTTTTAAAGTTTTTCCCGGCGTTGTGCGGCTTGATTGGCTATAAGTAAAAAATTTTTTTGAGCTATTTTAACCAAATTAAGCCTATATGCATTTAGTACCAAATCCCATGTGCAAACCAAATTTCATCCGAATCGGACCACTATATCATATAGCTAGCTGCCATAGGAACAATCGGTTGAAAATGATGAAAATGCCTAGTATGAAAATTTTCAGTGTCGATTGAGCGATTTCAACCAAACTCACGCCATAAACATTTGCCATCATTCACCAGCTGTTGACCAAATTTCATTCGGATCGAACCACTATATCATATAGCTGCCATATTAACAATCGGTTCAAAGGCTTAGTATGAAAATTTTTAATGTCTATTGATCGATTTCAACCGAATTCACGCAGTACGCATAAGCTATCATTCCCTATATGCTGACCAAATTTCATCCAATTCGGACTAATATATCATATAGCTTCCATAGGAACAATCGGTTGATAGTGATGAAAATGCTTAGTATGAAAATTTTCAGTGTCGATTGCGCGATTTTAACCAAACTCACGCCATAAACATTTGCTATCATTCCCCAGCTGTTGACCAAATTTTATTTGGATCGAACCACTATATCATATAGCTGCCATTGGAACAATCGGTTTAAAGGCATAGTATAAAAATTTGTAAAGTCTATTAAGCGATTTCAGCTAAATTCACGCACTACTCCTTTGCTGTTATTCCCTATATACTGACCAAATCTCATATAAATCAGACATTTATATCATTCAGCATCCATAGGAACCACTGGTAACTGAATCCAATGAACGCAACATGCATGACTGCAAGGGTATTTAATCTTTGGCGAGCCGAAGATAACCTCTCTTTCTTGTTATATTTATACCCTTGCAGAGGGTTTATTAATTTTGTCACGAAGTTGGTACCGCACTGAAGGAGGCGTGTCCGACAGGCGAGTCGATATAGCCATGTCCGTCTCTCCGTATGTTTCTATGCGAACTAGTCTCTCAGTTTTAAGGCTATCTTGATGAAACTTGGTACAGATGTGTATTCTCTCTGGACGTTAAAATCGGCCGGATCGGATGACTATATCATATAGCTCCCATAGGAACAATCGGTTGAAAACAATATTTTTTTAACTATCTCAAAATATTATGCCAATATGCATTTAGTAGCAAATCCCATGTGAAAACCAAGTTTCATCGGTTGAAAATGCTTAGTATGAAAATTTTCAGTGTCGATTGAGAGATTTCAACCAAATTCACGGCATAAGCATTTGCTATCATTCCCCAGCTGTTGACCAAATTTCAGTCGGATCGAACCACTATATCATACAATTGCCATAGGAACAATCGGTTCAAAGGCTTAGTATGAACATTTTTAGTGTCTATTGAGCGATTTCAAATTTACGCAATACACATTTGCTATTATTCCTTATATACTGACCAAATTTCACCCAAATCGGACTACAATATCATACAGCTTCCATAAGAACAATTGGTAACAGAATCCAAACGAACGCAATATGCATGACTGCAAGGGTATTTAATCTTCGGCGGACCGAAGATAACCGTTTTTTCTTGTTTTGTATACTCTTTGAATAACTCCACTGCATTATGATCAAACATTTTGAGGTGTTCCGCTGTCCTCTTACAGATATTTATTTAAACGTTATCAGCAGTCCGTTATTTTCAAACTTTTTTACTGCATTTGGTAAATTAACTCAATGTTTTAATATTTACAAGTATATACTTACAACAAGTAATAAAATCTACAGTCGAGCGAGGCGATAAGTAGTTTTCAACCGATTTGTCCTATTGGAGCTTTAGGCTATATTTATCCGATCTGGCTCAAACTTGGTGAGGATAGTTACAATGGTACCATACATATAATATGTGAGTTTGGTTGCGATGGCTCAACTTACACTACATGTCTTCATATTAATGTCCTATTTTCGACCGATTTGTCCTATGGGAGCTAAAGGCTAGGCTAGACAAAGTTGCGATCTGAAATTAACTTGGTGAGGATAGTTATAATTGTAACTTACACATAATATATGAATTTGGTTTCGATAACTTAAGTCGTTTTCAAGTTATGGTGTTCTGAAAATAGTTTTTACAATTTTGCGGGGGCGGTAGGAGGCATGGCAAAAATTTGAAATGAACATGATCTGCCTGACGTTTGGACGGACTTTAATTCCAAATTTGGTAACTCTAGCTCTTTTAGTTTAGATTATCCAGGTGTTCATACGGAGGGACAGACAGACGGACATCGCTATGTTGACTGGGCTGTTGACACTGATCAAGAATATATATATTTATGGGGTCGGCTACGCCTCCTTCTACCTGTTACGCACATTTTGCTTCTGACAAACTTAATAGACCCCTCTACTCTTTTTTAGAGTTCTGGGTCTAATAAACAGTCTGGAAGTCCCCGCGTTTGTTTTCTTCAACTGCCTATAATTTTGTATGGGAAGAAGCGTGCAACCTTGAAAGTGTAACCTTGTAACCTTGCAACCTTGAAATGTACTATGGTTGTCTGAGCTGTCCAACGATGTTGAAATTTCCTGAGGTCGTCTTAGGATGGTTAATGGAGGGTTTGACATCACCCCCTTAGATCACTGGCCTTGTGGCTCAGAAACGTAATAATTGATACGAAAGTATTTTTACGGCGCCGGAGCGGGTACAACCTACAGCTAAAACCTAAAAACATAAGATAAAGAACATATTGAGTCGCAGTCGGCGTTTCTGACTCAGCATCATGTTCCTAGCAACTATGTCACAAAAGGGCAATGCACTGATTTGTCAGCGAAATTCTTTACGATGGTAGCTTATGTATTGCGTATTTTGAGTTTGTGACCGTCCTCGATGACCTTGTAGCTGTTGATGGCATTTTGTTCTTCTCATGAGGCTTGTCTTCTCTTCGAGACTAGCCATATAATGCCGGAGGCACTTAGGATGATGTTGTGCGCAACGCTGAAAATGATTTACATATTGAATGAACCTGCGGATGTCAACTCGTCTTTGACTTCTTGAATGACACAAAGATTGTTATTGTTCATTCGATGGAGTTGAGGCATGCTCAAAATTGGGTCATGAATAATGATGTTAAGTAGTAGTGAAATTTGGTACCGTTGTAGTAATTGTAGTAAATTCTGGTCCATTGTCTATAATGACCCTTGCTGTGTTCTCGTTGATTATTATAATTCTATTATCTACTTGTGAAATGGGCTTCAGGTGGCTTGGTTGTGTGTGGCAGGAGGCGGCGCTGCTAGTGTGCAGCGCTCGTGCACAGGTGTCTTGTGCTGTTAACTTAAAAATTGATGCAAAAGTTGTCGGTACAAGTTGATTAACCACTATTACGTCATAGTTGCATTCAGCTATGTCCTCTTGTAGTTTCAGTATGATATGTTGATGTGAGACCGAGAAGATAGTCGCCTTGGTGCAGATAGTTTTAATTTTGGGATAATCTTTGAATATATGAACCATATTCTCGGACTGTAGGACTTTTATTTTCGATACTTAAGTTAAACTAACTATGGGAAATTCTACAGGGTTCATTTCAAATTGTTTTCAAATCATCTAATTGAAAATAGTTGGATTTATTATTTCGGCCTTGGCCAATGTAATCGTGAGCATCATGTTTGAAATTTGGTTAATTAGCATTCTACATATTTGTTGTTGGAAGTGTTTTATATAAATGTGGTGTGTCAACTTGCTCATTTTTTTTTTGCTTTGCCTATTTTACTTATTGTGTATGTAAGTTTATTAATTTGTTTTTGTGTTTCGGAATTGATCAGTATCAGTCTATTTGATTAGCCTTGACTCGGACAACCTAACTTTACTTATTTCTTTCAGTGCTGAGCATAGGAAGTCTAGACTTCTTGCCATTCTATGGTTCACTTCTACTACGGACAACAAGCTTCTTATGTGTCTATATCCACATCTAACAATTGTCGCATATGCGATCAAGGGAATTATTTTGCTAATTGTGCGGTCTCATCTACCATACAAGCACATTCTTTCAGGTTGCTTGAATGCCTTAAATAATCCCTTTGTTCCCATATCAACACTTTCCTGTCTTTCACCGGAATGTAGTTGGCGTGAGAATAGTCGATAAGCCGACAATGTACTACTCCTAGCGTTAACAGAACTGCGATTTGAATCCTGTGAAGACAAAAAGTTGCTATGCGATTGGTGGTAGAAATTTACTGCTGAGTCTTATTCTGAGTGCTTTTTCCTAACTGCTACTTGAGGTCCTTATGGACCATCCTCCCTTTAATTAGACGTTCCCAGGTCTGCTTGCAAAGCGGTGTTAGCTTATTTTCTAACCTTTTGTTGTTTTTAACGAACACCTCTTCTCCTACTCCGAACGTTCTGTCTTGTCTGTCCGCGTTACATCTTTGAAGAACAACTTGTTGTGGTATTTCAATTTTCCTCCCAATGGACGTTTGAAATGCTGTGTAAAAGTGGCGTGTAAACAATATCTATGTTGTAGCTATTTTTCAGCAGTGATACTACTGTTTCCGAACTAAATGCTTCCTCGTTATCGCAGTATATCGTTTTTGTTGCAGGAAACAAATTTATCAGTTGAACAATGGTCATTTTCAACTCTACTATCGTTCGTGACGGAATTGGTTGCACGACGGCGAATTTAGAGAATTTGTCCACACAGGTAAGGAAGAGCTTATCCGTGGCAAAAATGTCGATATGAAGCATTTCGCCAGCATAGGAGAAGACGAGGCTCCAGTTTTTTTTTTGTGGAGGCCTATCGTACTTTGATTTGGTGCACACTTCGCAATTTGGAACTACTTCTTTTGTTTATTTGCGTTCAATTTGAAAAAATAATATTCACGAAGGACTACCTGAATATTTTCCTGTGCGGCTCGGTGCGCGAATTATGAAATTGGAGGATGCGTTTATTTAAAAAACAATTATTTCGGCGAAGTATAAAGAACACGACGTTTATGTTTCAGTGGCCAGAATCAACTAAAAACTCTTTATTCAAAATGTATAAATGAAAGCTTTTACATAAAAATGCTGATTAACTTATGCTACGTACATGTGTCTCCATATCTATTTGTGTTGATATAATTATTTGGAATTCAATGCATATTCCATGATTATGCTGATTAGACATATTTGACATACATGTGTTTTAGTATATATTTGTGTTGGTACAATTAATTGGAATTAGGTGTATTGCATTTGTGTTTCGGTTGCTAAACCGGATGTTTTTGTATTTAAAAGAGTTTATTAAACTCGTGTTGCGAAATCACTTATTAAGCATTTAACGAGTTCAATAGCTCTTGTACTTTCTGGCTAATTGGGGTTTGTAGACTGTCTGGATTTATGTTATGTTCTGGAAATGGAGTGGACTTATACATAACT